>VKOC01018496.1:0-11800 GCA_009364415.1 Spea multiplicata | reverse complement strand
ATGGTGGGCTCTGCTATTTTCTAGATTTCACCTCAATATCATCTATAGACCTGTGTCCAAAAACGGCAAGTCCAAAGCTTTATCTCACATGAAGGGGTCATTGATCCCATCAGACTCAAGGCAGCATGGTCCAATTCTGTCTACTCAATACTCGTTGCTCAATACCATCCAGAAGTTTCGCCATCCTGTGCCCCCTGAAGCAGCACATCTGTCATACCACAATTCCTGCAACCAGGAGCACTTGTGTATCACCAGCATCATGTAGCCGAATTACGTATTTAGCCAACTCACACGAGCTTGACTTGGAGCGAGCTGGAAAGAATCTGAAGCTAACTGGCATTCTAGCGCTGCTGAAAACGAGATATTACACAAATAACTTGCTTTTAATGAAGAACAGGAAACAGGAACTTGTTCTTTAAAAGAAAAAAAAGTAAGATTAAATACTTTTTAAAATTCTAGAACTACTTTGGGTAACTGGGTGAAAAAAAATATATAACTGCTTTGGAAGAGGGATTATTTTAGTTACTCTATGGCATATTAACAATTATTTGAAATAATAATCTTGTGCTTCTTGTGCATCCCAGAAAGAAACTCATTTGCATTCTTAATATTTGAATATTTGTAACATTTTAACTGGTGCATAAAACAGATGATTTAGGTGATTGTGCAATATTTTCAAAGCATTGATTTTTGGTTCTATCTACCTTAAATAATGCTATATTGCATGTTAAGGCAAAACCTAGATATTGTTTTTGTCCAACTATTTTAAAATGGCATTTACTTTTAAGTTTAATTACATGTGTAATTTATATATTTTAATAACAAGTCACGGCTCTGGCCTCAAACCTCCGAAGCGGCTAATTTCAGACTCCATTGACTTGCATTAGACTGAAGTGTATAAAAGGAGAGATGCTTCGCTTGCATTACATTAGTTCACGCATGCAGCCGATGGCATCACCCTGCGTCAGGCTTTATGCTGCTGAGTGCTATGGACGCCCGAGGTCTTTCTGTGTTACATTGTGGAACATTTTGTCACGTGGAGAGGGGATATTGAGATCCCCAGCATGTAAAGTTTCCCTGTTTGTGATATTCCTGTGTGTGACTCCGTGTAGATCTGGCTCCCAGAGTTCACCTCCAGCCTGTCATCTGGAGATCAGAAGATATATCGAGGACTACGAATATGTTCAAGACGGAGACGTTATTATTGGAGGAGTGTTCAGAGTAAATAACTTAATAAATGATTATCTTGAGGATGGAATCATAACTATGATGGCTTGTATGGAGTAAGTAGAAAAACTTTACAATACAGAAGTCAGGAATGGTTTAGATAATAAACATGATGAGGGAGGAGAAAGAAACATTTAAATGCATAACGTGATTTAGCAAAGTACAGGAGAGGAGTTTATTCCAGAAGAGCAGAAATGTTAGAACATATTCTCTGTATACCCTGTAAAGTTCTTCTTTGTAGAAGAGTCCACAGATCCAATAAGTTGGCTTTTGTTTTTACTTTTCCTGTGATAATTGTTAGCCTAGATAGTCCTAGCTTGTTTTGAATGCTGTAAGGGTGTGGAGGGGGTAGAAATGTGCATGTATGTTCACTAGACACATGGTCTACTCACACACCAGTAAAGGGATCTGGACTTCTATGACTTTTCCTCTTTATTTTATATGCGTATTACTTACTCCATGGGGCAGTCATGTTTTGTCTCATATAATGGTTGAATAAGACACATAACAATGTGGGCTTACAGAAAAATACCCGTGGAGGTCCTTGCTTTACTACAATGTAACTGTAAGATGTGTTAATAAATCGTCAGGCGAGGAAGATCCCCTGGCGGCAGGAATCAGGATTAATTGCAAAGGAGCAAAACATGTATTGTGGAGACCAGCTATGACTGCAGTAGGTAAGATGCAGGTGACGAGTATGTGAGACAAAGATTTAGTTGACTCAGGGAGCGTTAAAAGTAAATGAAAGACTTTGTATGGATAAATCTTGCAGCCATTTGAGTTCACTGAAGCTCAACCTCATGGGAATAGCGGCTGTTGCAGGTGAAAACCTACCAGCGGGGCTAGTGATCACCTCACTACAATCAGTTGAGAGTCTAAGCATCACGTTACTTTCCACAAGGTCTTTATATATGTTGAATGGGTTCTTCTTTGCCTTTTGTTTTGAATATCTTTACAGTTTTCTTAACAAAGTATGTACATTCCTACAGCTGCAAATCAAATAATTTAAAATAATCTAAAATAAAGCACATTTGTACTACTTTCACAGCCCTATTCCAGTTTTCTACAAAAATCTTTTGACCTTTATATTTGCCATTGGGGAGATCAACAGTCATCCGGAAATGTTACCAAATATCACTCTAGGATATCATTTATTTGATTCATGTTCTAATGAAAAAAAGACTGTAAAAAGCGTCCTTCAGATATTATCTGGACCAGGAAAGACCGTCCCTAATTACTCCTGTACTAAACGAGGGACCCTGGCTGGTTTTATTGGGGATGAACTTTCCGATACCACTATACCCATGGCACAAATCCTAGGGCTGTATGGGTACGCACAGGTGAGCAGAATATGCACCGTTAGTACAATCGTTTAAATCTCTTCAATAGATATTAGTTACCTCAAACCCTGCACTCCAAACCATCAGCCCTAGGCTCACTTCTCGTGGCATTTAAGCACCCTTGTGTTTAGCGAGCGTCTATATTATGTGGCATGTGATGGATTCTGTCTATACATACCGGGTAATTTCTTGTCTTTCTGTTTTTCCAGTCAGTTTTCAGCAGTCATTGTACAAATTCCAGGCTAGAAGCTTCCAGAATCTTCTGCGTTGTCATGAAACTGCACCTGTGGATATTGGGGCCTACTTGGTGCATTTAGTCCCTTTCTTGTAGCAGGGGTAATCATAGAAACGCAAGCAGACTCTACTCCTACAGTACTCTCATTAATGGCACAGTATGCCTCAACATCCTGTCATGTGACAGGATCAGTCAGTAAGAAGCCCCTTTTGTAGTCATAAGAGCTTCACTTATGAGGTGTGTGGCGCAATTGGTTTCCATAGACTAAACTTCAAGCCCTGGAGAGAGGCAGGAGCACAGCAGTACTTATACATGTTCCCAACACTGCCATCCAGCTAAGATAAATGTATTTCATTTCATAATTCTTATAGAAATCTCTCTGATTGAAATACGCCTTATACAGGGCCAGTCAGGCTCTTGGAGCAGAGGCTCATTTAGACATCAATAAACCGTGCTATGCACTAATATGGTTTCAAAAGAAAGCTCTGCTTGCCCTGTAATAAATAATGTATATTGTTGTTTGCATAAAGTAAATGTGAAAAAGGGAAATTACAATTGAACAAAAGTGCTGTAAAGGATTCACTCATTCACAGTAAAAAGATGAAAGACGGTCTTTGTTCATAAGGGTAAACGTTTTTGTGTAACTAGGTCTTGGTCTTCAATGTCCGAGAGGGTGGTTGCAGCATCTGTTATAATCCATTTGTTTTCGTGTAGATCAGTTATGGTGCAACGCATTCCGTGCTCAGCGACAGACGAGTTTATCCGACGTTTTTCCGAACAGTTCAAAATGACCATGTCAGTTATTATATTTTATCCAAGCTGCTGAAATACTTTGGCTGGAACTGGGTCGGCATTTTAACCACCGATGATGAAAGTGGAGACAACGAAAGCCAAGTACTGACAAAGTATATGAAAGACGATGGAATTTGTGCTGAATATGTAATAAAAATACATTATTCTCAAAGCATGTTTGAAAGTTTTGAATACGCTTCCAAAACAATAGAAAGATCAACATCTCAAGTTATCGTATTTTGTGGTTCCGTTTCTGCAGCTTTTATGTTTATTATTAAGCAAACAAAACACTTGTTAATCAATAAATCTGTAATTCTTGGCACAAGGTGGTCTTCAAACAAATTTCTGTTCCATGCTTTCTCTGATGTATTTAACGGGACTCTGACTCTGAAACCGTATTACAGCGACCATGTTCCAAAACTTTCATTCTTCCTCGAGAAATTCCACCCAAAGAATTACCCAGATGACAAGTTACTGGAAGATTTGTGGATAACAGCTTTTAAATGCTTGTCTCCAGATCCCTATAAAAACCAGTATTATGAAATTCATTTCGGGTACTCGCTTCATAACTGTACTGGGAGAGAACGCTTGAAAGACATTGCTAGCTTTATCAACAACGATGATGCTTCTCGAGTGAATAATGCAGTGCTTGTGATGGCTAAAGCCCTACACAATATGTACATATTTCAAGAAAAAGAAGTTTATGGAAATAAAATCAAAATAACTAATTACAAACATCAGGTAAGTCAGGAGTCATGAAAAGAGAGTGATTCAGGGGCATCAGCGGTAGCCGTGTAGTTAGCAGTAAAAGTAAATCTAGCAGTGGGAACAGTTCTGCTATTTACGTAAAACCAATAACTCTGCAGCAGTACCTAATATATATATAATAGCCTTGTTACAGTGGGAATTTTTGGTCAATCTGTGCATGATGTTAAGGGCCAATCAGATGGCACAATTAGCTTTTAAATTCCCATTAGTATCCTCTTCTGCTCTCTGTTCCCGTCTGCCTCTCCCTGCTGTCTCCAGTTCTCCTCTGACCCTTCCAGCCCTTTCATGGAATATTTACTCTGATCTATTCCATCCAGGGCCTCTCTTTGCTGTGACCTGTCCTCCCATTTGCCTCTGCTCTGACCTGCCGTTCCTGCTCTCTCTGCTCTGACTCATCCTCTCCAGCTCCCCGCTGATCCTCCCAGCCCCTTCTTGCCTTCCCTGCTGATCCACTTCACCTAGAGTCCCTTCTGCTCTGACCTGCCCCTCCAACTTCTCACTGATCCTCCCTGTCCCCTCTGTTCTGAACTATCCCTTCTTGCTTCAATTGCTTTGATGCAGATGGACAGATAGAGAGAGTGAGGGGAGGAAAAGAGAGAAGAGGAAAGTGAGAGAGTGAACTGGGTGAGAGAGAGAAAACAGACAACAGAAAGGACTGGGAGATAAAACCTGTGGAATGAGAGAGATTTCTTGGCATGGCGTGTCAATGGCAGGCACATACGTTGAAGGATACATTACAATTTACTTATTCAGAAAATGTAAAACAGCTGATAATATATTTTGTATTTTTCATAAAAGTTGCACCATTACATAAGAAATCTGAAAGCCGGGGACCAATCCTCTCATCTATATCTTGATGAAAATGGGGAGTATGTTACCCCACACATAATTCGGAACTGAGTTGGAAATAAGGAAGAAGATAAATCCTTTGAAGTGGTCGGTATCTTTGATCCATGGGCTCCGGCTGATCAGCAGCTTAACATCAAACCCGGTCTAATAACCTGGAAGAACGAGGCCAACCAGGTGAGAAGACTTTTCATTCTTTGTTATAAGAATATATTTGCTATATTAAATCGTATAGGAACTGAATAAAGTTATATCTGGAAATATTTGGACACTGACACAAGTTTGTTATTTTGGCTGTTTGCCAAAATCACTTCGGGTTACAGTTAAATAATGAATATGGGCTTAAAATGCAGCGTCTCAGCTTTAATGTGACGATATTCACATATTGGATGAAGGGTTTAGGAATTGCAGCTTTACTACGGTGCTCCCCCTTCTTTTTCACTTCCCCTTACCTCTCCTGGTATACTGTACTTCCCCTCTACCCTCTCCCTCACCTACTGTTATACTTATACTTGCGAAAACCCAATAAAAATATATTACCAAAAAAGAAAATGGTCGCGATTCCTAAATGTTTCATACAATATTTTTGTTCAACCCCTTGAATTAAAGTTGAAAGTCTGCACTTCAATTAAATCTCAATGGTTTCATTACAAAGCCGATGCAGTGGCAAACAGAGCCAAAATTATACAAATTGTGTCAGTAATATTTCTGGACCTAACTGTATATAAAACGTGAACTTATACAAGTGGGTTTAAGCCTGAGTAAAAACCTTGTTATTGTTACAGAGCTACCTTCCAACCAATATGAGATTAAAAAAAAAACCACGTGATAATTATTGACCAATTGGTTCTGCGTGGTATTCAGAGTAAGATTCCTTAGAGTCTGTATGCTGGCTCACATATATAGAAAAAAGCATTTATATTTTTATTTATATTATTTTTATTTTATTTTTATTTATATTTTTATCATTATTATTTTTATCTTTATTTTCATTGTTGTTTATCATTTATCATTAACTTCACATTATACTGTGGATATCACATCTTCTATCTATGTTTTTCTTTTAAAAATACTATACCTGTTCTACATCGGAATTATGTCCCATAACCTATCTATTCTATATCCTACCTATAATCTATCTATTCTTTATACAGTACCATGGTCTTACATATGACCATGTCTCTCACTGTTATGGCAGTCACTACATCATCCTGTAATACAGGACACCGTTATCCCCATCGATATAGACACAGAGTCCGAGACATTTGTTGGCTACCTCACCGGAAATGATAGTAATAACATTTTTTTTTCTCTATGACATTGGCGATTACCCGCAAGCCTCCCAATAAAGTTCCGTGTGATCACGGGGCGGTCCGTACCCTGGATGGTGTCTTTGACACTAAGGAGGAGACTCGCACCTCGGAATGTTCTACGCGATGATGGACACG
Organism: Spea multiplicata; assembly: GCA_009364415.1. Classification (NCBI taxonomy): domain Eukaryota; kingdom Metazoa; phylum Chordata; class Amphibia; order Anura; family Pelobatidae; genus Spea; species Spea multiplicata. The sequence goes on along the minus strand of VKOC01018496.1, from coordinate 5,144 downwards.
AAGGAGGAGATCCCGACGTCATTACGTAAGGAGGAGAGATGGACGCCAGAAGAGGAAGAAATGGAAGACGGCGCCAAACACATATAAGAGATGAATGGACAATAAGAAAACACACTCCTGAGGAAGCCAAGTTGGCGAAACGCATTGAGGAAGTTTGTACCAGTATCTTCTGACCTATTTATGTATATTTTTTTACGGAACTTGGATACTATATACGGATTTTAAGTATTTATATATTTATTATAGAATATTTATTGATTTATTTGGAATCATGTATTAATAGTTCCTTGTAATATATAAAGATAGGGCAATGTCCCACAATACATTTTTATGATTGACTGATCTTTGGATGAGTAAAGATTGGTAATTTAGGAAGGGAAGTCATTGAATCATATTGGCATTCCATACCCCACTGGAAACATTGGAGATACTAGGAGAACAGCCATAAGGACCGGGGAATCCCATCGTGGAGCTGTGGACACACATCAGGCAGCAACCATCCCGGGAGATACATCCGAATGACACACATGCCCAGTATATTCATCTAAGCGTAAGTGCATCCATCTCCTTCGACTACTCCTTGAAGAAGAGATACCATCCTTGTTTTTTGCCTTCTGTCATACAGACTCTAAGGAATCTTACTCTAAATACCACGCACATTTTGTGAATGCATAGAGAGAACCAATTGGTCAATAATTGTGCATTTTATCACGTTTTTTTGTTTTTTATTTGGTTCATGGTCGGTTTACACGAGAGCATTAAGTGGAATTTGCTTGAGAAGTTACAACACCTGGAGAGTGTTTTACAGGGTTGCAGCTGCGTTGCCGTTAAGAAGGGTAGTATCCCTCCCTTTGCTTATATTATATTTTACTTCATACACGGGTAGGCACTGGCTTTCACATTTGTTTTATACTATAACCAATAAGAGATTACAGATATTACAGATAGTGTAACTTGGTAGAATGTCATTTGAAGTCAAGATTGAGCTCTAGGAGCTTTACAAAATAATCAGCATAAAAAAATATGTTTCTTATTCAGATTCCAAAATCTCGGTGCACAGAAAATTGTTTGCCGGGTTACAGGAAAGCCCCGGGTTCTGGGATCCATTCCTGCTGCTACGACTGCGCCCTGTGCTCAGAGGGAGAAATCTCCAATATGACCGGTATATCCCACCTGATACTCTGATATTCTTACCAAAAAAATAATGTTTACCTCTGACTGATTAATAGAGAGAAAGCCCCGAAATCCACTGCATGTTCTGAACAAATCAGCCGACTCTATATTACTCCCATTCCCATCACAGATTGAAACCACAGGTCCCTACACTGACACCCAGACACAAGAGCACGGAGATATTACAAGAGCAGGCGGACAACCATTAGAAAGACAAATACCTGCAGCATGATCCTGACGATGGGTGGTTATTTTGTTCCCATTAACCGTTCTGCAGAATAAATGTCAGTAATCTGTCTGAGGTTATTTCTGGATCCAGCCATTTTTTAATTTTTTGATGATTTTTTATTAATTACATCTGTTTCATGAAATTCAAGATTGTGTATTTTTTATTTTTTACAGACAGCGAGAACTGCATAAAATGCGCACATAATGAATGGCCCAATGAGAAGAAGGATCTGTGTGCTCCCAAAATGGAAGAGTTTTTGTCCTATGATGATGCTTTTGCTATAGCATTTACATCAATCTCAATGTTATTTTGTCTTCTAACTGTTACAGTATCAGGGATTTTTGTTTCATATAAAAATACCCCAATTGTAAAAGCCAATAACTGGAGCCTCAGCCTGATCCTCCTGATCTCCATCATGATGAGCTTCATTTGTGTCTTTCTTTTCTTTGGTCGTCCTTTGGATATAACCTGCATACTGCGCCAAACTGTTTTTGGAGTTGCCTTCTCATTAGCCGAGTCTTCTGTGCTGGCCAAGACTATCATGATTTTTGTTGCTTTTAAAGCCACTAAACCTGGCAGTGTCTGGAGAAAATGTCTTGGAATCAAACTGTCTGCTTCTGTTGTCTTGTTTGGCTCATCTGTCCAAGTCATAATTATTATTTTTTGGTTGTCCATTTCCCCCCCATTCCAGGAGCTGGACATGCACTCTTATCAGGGAAAGATCATCATTCAGTGTAATGAGGGCTCGGTTATCGCCTTCTACTGTGTCCTGGGTTATATGGGGCTTCTGGCAGCTCTTAGTTTTATTATAGCTTTTTTAGCCAGGACATTACCGGACAGTTTTAATGAGGCCAAGTACATCACCTTCAGCATGCTGGTGTTCTGCAGCGTTTGGATTGCGATGATCCCGGCCTATCTGAGCACCAAAGGGAAGAACATGGTGGCCGTGGAGATTTTTGCCATACTGGCTTCAAGTGCTGGACTTCTAGGATGTATATTTATTCCAAAATGTTATATAATTATATTTAGACCCGAAAATAACTCAAAAACACAATTGTTTTGTAGCAGAAATAACAATCTGTAGATATAATAAAGGTTAACACAGTTATGAAATTTAAGTCTTAACCCCTTCAGGTCCGGGACGTACCTGGCACTTCCTGGTTACCAGTCACCGGTAGACCGGGACGTACCAGGTACGTCTCCTCCAAAAACCGTCCCCCACATCACCACAATCGTGGTGATCATGGGGGCGCTGCTGCTGCTGTCTGCCCAGGAGTCTGGAACATCACTGTTTGAAAAGTGTCAAAATGACCCTAGTTGTACACCTTGACTTATCTACATATAATTTGGGGGGGATAATCAGTATCTGTGATAACTATTGCAGTTATTAGACTACCAAAAAAAATTACATTTCAAAAACGTGATGCATGCCTTGCAATATTTGCCCTATACTGGTCAAAATAGATAAAAATCCTGGCCATGTTGGGTGGTTTCCAAATCAGGACAAGTTAATGAATATATTTGGGATAGTTTTTTCCCATTGGTTCAATGTGTGTACAATTTGTATGTATACAAAACTGTAAAAAATGCATTTTTTTTCATTTTTTCCCCACTTTTTCCAGTTTATTTCAAACAAAACAACATACTACCCAGCTTAATATGGTTTCAAATGAAAGCCCTACTTGTGCTGAAAAAAACAATATATGATTTGTGTGGGTGCACCAATTGATAAGAGAGAAATTACAGTTGAAGAAAGACATGGCAAAACCACAAAAACCACACGTTAGTATAAAAATTTCGGTCCTGAAGGGGTTAATACAACCCCCCCAAAATAAATAGAAAAAAAGAGTTTGCAATTTCGACAGAATTAATGTACGCGAGTGCAGACATTTAACTGTTGCAGCGGGGAGACCAGCGGATCATGGGAATATATTTTATTTAAATAATTAATAAATGAAATAAATATGGCTAATATATTTCCAGACAGAATGCTGCCCTCTGTTGGTTTTACATTGAGTAGCATAATAACTTATTATGCTACTCAATGTATCGTACCAATAGAGGGCAGCATTCTGTCCGAAGTTATAATAAGTAATTATGCTAAGTTAAATGTCCGTACCAGCGACAGTGTTGGTTGCTGGCACGGATATTTAACTGACACAGTGGGTAGAGCAGCATCGCAGGGGTTAACGGGAGCGTAAATCGCAGGGATTAACGGGAGCGGAAATCAGGAGTTTAAAAGGCCGTGCGAGTAAGCCTATTGGTCACCTGCAGGGTCATCCTCTGGCTTCACCCTGCAGGTGACCAATAGGCTCACTCGCATTGCCCTGACGGCGAACCTGCGGATTTCCGCTTCAACTCCCGCGATGCCGTGAAGATAAGGTAGGCTAGATGGGGAAGGGACCGGGGAGATAAGTAGACGAAGACGATCACGAAGTTTCTTCGTGTGTGTGTCTTCGTCTTCGCCTACGTTTTACCGGCACTGGATTCTCTTCTACGTTTTTTCGGAATGAACAAAAAGACGGACTCTTCGTGTTCATTTTCATGTTCGCCCAAAGAGGAATGCACAAGTCTAATACCTACTCAGGAGAGCAATCTCCTATTTCGCTCACTGGCACCAAAACAGTAAAAACCACTCTATTTTGCATTTAAGACTAATCATATTCATCAAGACTATCCAGACTAGCAATGAATAGCAAACATCCTCTGTACAAACAATACAGCAACCACAGATATGCGTTTTAGTTTTTTGTTGGCTTTGCCAGTATGGTGTGGCTGAATTCCCTCTCTGTTCAATGAGCCAGGGACCCATATCTCGAGATATCCTTAATAACTTAAGGTGACAAAAACAACATGAGAGTTTTATCTCAAATCATGACCAGACAACATTGAAATAGCCTACCCTGTAGGAAGGTTCCTACCCATGTGAAACATGACTGTTTTTTATTTTCTTGCAGCATTACACAGAACACTTCTCCATTAGCAAATCAGACCAGTTCAGCTCAGATCTAAAATGCATAGCAAGCCTCAATTACAGAAAGACTGCAACAAACATAGACAGGCATCACAGACTCTCTGGAACATCATCAATGAGATCAAGGTACTGTGAGCCTGGGACCTACATCTGGACATACCCTGAATAACCTACTGCGAGAAAAACTAAAGCTCAGCCTCACTTCAGACTGAGGCATGAAGTTTTTTTGGCTCACAAGCACAAATACAGAGGAGACCTCTCATTAGCATATCAGACTAGTGCCACCCATCAGGGCAGTCCACACGCTCATAAATACAGTTAAAATAGTATATGATTACAATTCCAGACATGACACATATGGTTTAGCACAGTAGTGGAAACAACCTGGGGATATGGGGTAGAGCAGTGGCTGGCGTGGATGAGGGAAGCTAGAGCTCGGTCTTTAGACTGTCCAGAACTGAGTAGTCGCTCAGTCGGCTGTGGATAAGCCTGTGCCAGTAACAGACTGTGGCTTGTTCCTTCCTCAACACAAGGCGGTTCCTGGCAAAAATGCGACACTAAGCATGTGTTTCTGCAAAAAAGTCTGTGAACTAGAAAGTGTTGGGACAGGTACTTTCTCTCAAAGGAGTCCTTGAGTTCCAATTACAGGGTTCTGAATAAAGCCTTTTCAAACTGGTACTACCAGAACAAGTGAATGGCAGTTTTTGCCTCCATTTTGCACTGTGGGCAGTGTCTATATCTGCACAGCCCCTGGCATGCATAAATGCT
>VKOC01018491.1:0-35758 GCA_009364415.1 Spea multiplicata | reverse complement strand
AAAAATCAACACATTTTATGGTTGGACATTCAATCAGGGAAATATAATGCCATTATGAACTAATTAAGTAGCCACATTCGATTTGTTGTTTTGTTAGAAGATGGTTAGTATCACAGACTAAAATATTTATTTACAGTCAGACTAAATTAAAAACTAATCAGCTTTCTTTTGCCAACAGTACTGTTAGCAATTGAATCTAATTAAAGCAATTGTTTGAAGAGGGGCAATTTAAATTCAAGATGTGTGATTCAGAAGGAGATAGCTGTTAGTGACCATTTTTATTTGCTAAAAAATTGAAAATATATATTTACTAATGATCACTTGATTGCTTTCAATTCTTTTTAATGTGTTTACTCTTAAAGCAAGAGTAACGCTGTGCTTCAGAGCTTTGTGCGAAACATTTTAGTTACAATGTATGCAGTTGATTTAAAATACAAGATTGTCTACATGTGTTTATAAAATCACCATTAGTGTTGGATTCATAGATCCAGAATGGCTATATGCATCTAGGATTTGAAGTGCACAAAGAACAAGAACTTGAGGTTTATTACAGGAGATATTGACGTTTATAGGGACCAGGTTTGAAAATAAAACCTCATAGGTTCATGTACCTGGTGGAATTCGCCATCATTACCGAAGCATTGTCTCTTTCTCCACAGCTCTGCTTCTTGTCTTGTATTCAAAGTTTGTTTCGTGTAAATATCTAAATGTCTCTGTGACCAAAGAGCAATCAAGAACGCAGCTTCAAAGTCTCCTTAAATAGGTTTATTTGTTAGAACAAAGCAGTATACATACAGCACTAATTTAAGACAGATGGTAGTGAGATGATGGTTGTGTGTGCTGTAGGCTATATTGTCTTGAAAGGAAGAAGTTTCTAAGTTTTTATACCCCTTACGTTAACAGTTAGGGTATAAGTTCTACTATATATGGGCAATATGTGCATTTTAGGAATCCTATTGGACCATTCATACTGATCATTTAGAAATGGACGCACCTGGATAGCCATCAAAAAGGGCACTGACGCTGGAGAGCACAGGGACAAGGTGCTGAGGCTGGATAGTTGCAAAGACCTCAGGCACAGTAGGATAGCCCTTAGGCAGGGCACACAGCAGAATATGGACAGGATGCTGCTAAAAGTAACAAGTCAGGGGCCAATGACTCATACAATACAAAGACCCCCAAATGAGGAAAGCAGCAGGTACTTAAAGGGCAGGGTTGAACCAGATGACGAGGTAAACGAGGCCCAGCTGACACTACCAAATTGTAACCTGTTAGAGTCACCACCAGAGGCTGCAAGTGGACATGGCAATAACTGGTAGACAAAGTCCCTGCATGCAGAGTGGAACTGTGCAGACTTCTCTTCCTCTGCAGATTGTGAGTATGCAAATACAAACCTATATGAGCCCTACAGAAAATACACTAAAGCCAACTTTCATTAGCACTCACAAAATAAAGTACTCAACTTGCATAGAGTGGAATTTGTGCAATAAAACAAGTAGGCACCTCACAAATTAATTATTATATGCTGGTTTGTAGTTTATGGGACATCTCACAGATGTCTCCCTGCAGCTCTGCTCTCGTCTCACAGCACAGATGCTGTGACTGCAGTGGTGGAAGTTGGTAAACTTTGCAGGGCTCAGGACCGCTACGAATAACTTCAGCTCTCTCAGGAGACTATGCAGCGCAGCAGCTTGCTGACTGCAAGGCACACTGACAACTTGATTTCAGTGCAATGTTTCTGTGTTAGTAATGGACACATTAGGATCCAATGGGCTGAATTAAGGACCAACTAGCAGTGACAGCAATATAATACTATTCACTTCTTCATTGCCCTGCTCATTTCTGACCCTGCCCTTCCCGGCTTACACAAGGTCAGGAACTGTCCTGTAGACCGATCAGCCAGAATCAATGCACAAGGTTACAATAGATATGGTCCCATTCATGCTTCTGACACCTTTTGCATTCTATGTGGTATCTGTCTCACCCTGTTAAACTAATTTATGTGTGAACTTGTACTGTTTGGCCTTATTCTGACCTGAAACTACTTGTTTGGATCCAGCTGGGTGTATGTTTTGTAAAAGTCAGAGGCGTATCTACTGAAAATAGCGCCTATGGCAAGCACTGAAATTGCGCCCCTGTCCAAATATCTAAAACCCATTTACTAGCCCCTGATGCCCATATATATATAGACAATGCATCCACACATTAACTCATGCTCTCCCTCATTCAGACAATGCATCCACACATTAATGCACACTCTTTACTTACCGTATTTGCTCGATTATAAGACGAGGTTTTTTCCAGAGCAAATGCTCTGAAAAATACCCCTCGTCTTATAATCGGGGTCGTCTTCTCAGACCCCCAAAAAAATGTCTGCTGGGGCCATGCTGCTTACCGGTCGCGAGCAGCGTCTCTTCTGTTAGAAGCAGGAGGACAGGAAGCTTGCAGCGTCCTCACAGAGCTCTATCTCCCCCCTCCCTCCTCTGGGGGCGGGGCCAGAGAAGTTACTCACACAGCCGGTCCCCTGCAGAAGTCTTCGAGTGAGAGATCTGCAGTTCAGGTAAGGGGGTGGGGGAGGGTTTTTGATGTGTGATTGATGTGTGATTAATGTGTGAAGTATGTGTGATTAATGGAATGAATGAGTATTTAAATGTTTGTGAATGAGTGTGTGTGTGATAGCATGGATGTGTAAGGGGGGTGGGGGTTGTAGCATGGCATAGGGAGGCTGTAATCCCACTACTATCATCCCCAGGTCCCAGCATGTACTGGCTGCCTTGGATTGATAGGAGTGTGATTGCTGTTAGCAGTTTGATATATATAATCACACTCCTATCAAGCCAAGGCAGCCAGTACATGCTGGGTTAAAAGGCATATCATGGGGCTGAGTGGCATATAGGGGGTTAAAATGCATTTCTGGACCTCCAGAAATGCATTTTAACCCCCTATATGCCACTCAGCCCCATGATATGCCTATATACCTCCAGAAATGCATTTTAACCCCCTATATGCCACTCAGCCCCATGATATGCCTTTTAACCCCCTATATGCCAGAGTGGCATATAGGGGTATAAGGCATATCATGGGGCAGAGTGGCAAATAGGGGGGTATAAAGCATTTCTGGGGGCAGAGTGGCATAACTGGGGGGGGCAGGTTGGCAAATAAAAGGAAATTTAAAAAATATATTTTTCTCAATCATAGCTTTTATTAAACATGAAAAAATAATTTACATGAATTAATATTTACTGGTAAAACTTTTTTCCTATAGGGTCGTCTTATATTCAGGCTTTTTGTTTTTTTTGTCCTAAATTAATATTTTGATTTTGGGGGGTCGTCTTATAATCGGGGTCGTCTTATAATCGAGCAAATACGGTAATTGATGGTATCACTGTACTTGAGATGTTGCTGGACGCATATTGGGGTGTTGTTTACCCCAGGAGCTTTAAATTCATATCTTACAGTAAAATGTGTGTAGGAAATAACACACAAAAAATGACTACCACAAAATCCGACAAAGGATGATAGTAGAATTGGTGCATGCAAAGAGTTAAACTACCAGCATTTGAAATAGCCTGGGGTGACTAGTTTTCAGAAATATATAGTTCGATGGGCTTAACAGGATTTTCACCATTTTTCTTTTTATAGTAAATTAGATATGATCAAAATAATGATCAGCCATTCTTGTCATGCAAAAAAACAATATATAATTGTGTGAGTTCAGTAAATGAGAAAATTACAGCTAAACACAAACACTACAGGAAACAAAATAAATAAAGCTCTGTTTGGGTTTTACACTATTTTTCTTTAGTATTGCTTTGTTAAAGCCCTGGTTACTTTTGCATTGTATCTTTGAATTCCTCTTGCTGAAAGAGATCTAATAAGGTATCATTTATCTTAATAAAATGTAATAAATGAAAAAAAAAATTTTTTCCAGACATATTAAAACCTTTGAGCCAGGGTTAAAACCGGTGGTTAGGATCATATACCCCCACACATCTTGTTACTGCACCCAAGCCTTTCTGGGTAAAACACCAATCCTTTGACTGCAAGATCAGTGCCATGATTTGGATGGAAAGGGGATGGAGTTGATGGGGATACTTCTGTAGGGACCATCATCATACAGGGGTACAGGAGTGATAAAGATAATATATGGCAACCTGATGAATCTAAAATTAACATCGGTTTTATATATATTGTTGGGTTTTTTTTCCGTTATGTTGTACAATTTATAATGTGTCTCAGATTCTTAGAGCCTGTCCTTCAAAGTCTGCTGAAGAGAGGCATTCTGGTAGCTGGATGTGGTCTTCAATTGACCACAGTTTACAGTGTACATATCATAAAGCTGTCCTGGATTTAAGATGAGACCGGGGACTGATTAAGATCTGAATCTTTACATCAGGAAACATTGGGACTAAAAGATGGGACTAATGGTTTTACCTGATGTCAAATTCTATGTTTTTATGTTTCAATAAAAGGTAGTCTAACACAATTATATTCTCATTTCACATGTGGGTCAGGCTCAACCAAACTATGCTGGAATATTCAATCAATTTTGCCAGAAGAAAGGATGGGGAGGTGCAGGTTTCCGCGACACTGGTTGCCGAGGACCACCACATTTTCAAGAGTAAGTAGAAAAAAATCAGTAACTATATCAACATACAAGAAAAGCTATCGGTATATTTACAACAGTGACAATATACTCCAGTTTAGATTTCTAACTCAAAATCCTACATTTTTTTTTTTTTTTTTTTATATAAATTTATTGATAGTGGTACAATAGCAATACAAAAATACAATAAGAAGCACCGAGTCAAAGACATAGTCAAAAAATTTCAATGGAATGCAGCGAGAAAGAGAGGCATCATGATAGTATCATCATCATCATATGTTGGCTAGAAGCATACCCATGAGATAAAACTCGGTACAGCTAGGAAGACAAAGCAAGAAAACTTAACGGTATACCACATTATTTTGTATATTAATGAGAAAAGGAAAAAAAAAAAAAAAAGGGGGAGAAAGAAACCAAAAAAAAGAAGAGAAAAAGAAAAAATCCAGATAGCCAGCCGAGTCTGCTTACAAGAGAATCAATGGTAACGCCGTAGGGCCTGGAAAGGCCTCGAGCCAAGGAGTCCAGATTGCCTCGAATTTGCTCATTTCATCATACAGTTTAGCTGTAATTTTCTCCATGGTGAGGACTGACCAGATGTTAGAAAGAATTTCAAAGCGGGTGGGAGGAGGTCCTTTCCATTTCTTGGCTATGACTTGCCTGACAGCAGCACATATTCTATAAACCAGCTTCTGACCGGAGGCCGCCAAACGAGGAGACTGTATGTCCATATTCAATAGCGCAACTTGGGGAGTGGCGGGTATGGCAACCGTCAAGGCCGTGGAAATATCCTGAAATAGCTCGTCCCATATAGGGCGGGTCAATGGACAAGACCACCATGCATGTAAATAGGTACCTACTTCACCACAATCGCGAAAACAAGTAGCGTCACGCCCTATATGGAGGTGGGAGAGGCGCACTGGGGTGAGATACCAACGAGCCATTACTTTATAAGAGCATTCCTTAATAATCGTATTAGTAGTAATACGATGAGTGTTAGATGCTGCTCTATTCCACATCTCGTCTGTCCACTGTTCCTGGAGATCAACGTGCCAACGAGCTCGATATGGCGGGGGAGCACTATACGCAGTCGTCACCAGGTGAGTATAATGCGTTGAGATAGATTGCTTTAGCCTCTTGCATGATAGAAACCGGGTTTCAAACCGAGTTAGAGGAGAGACAGCGTTAGTCCGGAGCTGCGAGTCAATAAAGTGCCGTATCTGGAGGTAACGAAATCTCTCACACATGGGAATGCTGTTACGTTCTTGTAGTTCCGAGAAAGAGGGAACATGACCTTCATGAACTATCGCTCCCAGCCAACCAAGTCCCTCACCTAGCCACCACCTAAACTTCCCAGGCACCATACCCTCCGGAAAGAGGGGATTATACAGAATTGGTGTTAGATGAGACAATTGACCCTTGAGAGCAAACTTGTATCTAGATTTCCGCCACAGAGAGTAGGAAGCTTTCATAGTAGATAATGTTATCGTGGTAGGCAGCTGAGTTTGTTCCGTCCACAGACACAGTTGAAGTTGGCGGTGGGAGATGCAACTACGTTCAATGTCAACCCAGGGCAATACACCTTCTGAGAGAGACCATGCTTCCAATTGCGCCAGTCGGGCTGAGAGATAGTAGAGACGGAGACATGGAACCGAAAGGCCGCCTTTATCTTTTGGTAGGTACATAGTGTGGCGATTAAGTCTAGCCTTCTTGCCGTCCCAGAGAAAGTTGAATATTTGATTTTGGAAAGCGTCGATATCAGGGGTATGAACGGCCAGAGGCACCGCACGGAACAAGTATAACAGTTTCGGCAGAATATTCATCTTCACGGCAGCGTTGCGGCCAAGCCACGAAATGCAATAATGAGACCACTGACGAAGGTTTCGACGAAGATCGGCTAAGAGCGGCAGGTAATTGGAGGCATATAGCATTGCAAGGTTATTAGTAATATTGATCCCCAAATATTTGAGGGAGGAAGTTTGCCGCTGAAAGGGAAAAGAAGATACCAAAATCTGCTTAGTGTGAGTGTCAATATTGATATTAAGAGCCTCACATTTGGAGGTATTGATCTTGTAGCCAGATATGTGCGAAAAATCAGCTAGGGCCGCATAAAGATTAGGGAGAGATATCAATGGTTGGGATAGCGTCAATAATATGTCGTCAGCAAAAAGGCTCAATTTATAGTGGTGGGAACGTACTCGAATTCCAGAGATATCAGGATGTTGGCGAATAGCAACCGCAAGTGGCTCTAGACATAATGCGAACAGAAGGGGCGACATAGGGCAGCCCTGTCTGGTGCCATTCCGGATGGCAAACGGCGCCGATTCGCATCCCATTAGAGCGACGGTAGCCATAGGGTTGTTGTAAAGGATACGAACACCAGACAGAAAACGACCACAAAACCCAAATCTACGTAAGGCCTCCCACATATACATCCAGTCTATTCTGTCGAATGCCTTCTCAGCATCAAGGGCTAACAACATGGACGGTTGATCAGTGAGCTGAGCAATTTCAACAAGGTCTACTATACGCCTGATATTATCTGGGGCGTCTCTCTGAGGTATAAAACCAACTTGGTCCGGGTGTACTATAGAGGAAACGACTCGGCTCAGGCGCGTAGCCAATACCTTAGCATACAGCTTCACATCAGCATTAATCAGAGAGATGGGCCTGTAGCTGCCACAGTTGGAGGGGTCTTTACCTTCTTTGTGAATCACTATAATCTTAGCTTGAAGCATTTCCTTCGGGGGTGAAACTCCCCCTAAAAAGCTATTAAAAAGGGTCAATAGACGAGGTTTCAATTGTTCTCCAAATTTCTTATAATAAGACCCAGGAAGGCCATCCGGACCCGGGGCTTTAGCAGGTCTAGTAGCGGCAATAGCGGCATCTAAATCCTCAATAGTAATATCACGGTTCAAAAAGTCCACCTGTTGGTCAGTGAGTCGCGGGATAGGCAGAGGATCCAAAAAACGGTGTAGTAGGTTACTATCAAGAAGATTTTGTGGGGCTTTAGTGCCATCATACAGAGAGCTGTAGAAATTAGCAAATTGAGTCGCAATATCCGCAGGAGCTGCCCAGCACGTATTATCAGTATCTATGATTTTAGAGATATTTTGAATCTTCCTCTGTGCGCGTAATCTACGGGCGAGCATGGCTCCAGGTTTGTTGGCAAATTCAAAAAACTTCTGTTTAGTAAGATTCAGCGAATGAAGGACTTCGTTGCTTAAGAGCGTATTCAGTTCACCCCGAAGGTGGATAATATCTCGGAGTTCGCTGGCATTAAGCGAAGTCTTGTGAAGTCGTTCCATAGCAGATAATTTAGCAGTAAGTGAGTCCATAGCTAGTCGACGGATTTTCTTGCGACGTGCGGCTATCTTAAGAAAAGAGCCGCGGATAAAGGCTTTATGCGTCACCCATAGAAGATGTAAAGATGTATCAGAGATATCATTAAAAGCAAAAAAATCTTCCAGATCATGAGCGATTTCGGACACAACAGAGGGGTCTGCAAGCAAAAATTCATCGAGGCGCCAGGTAGGGGAATTAGGCGTCCAATCTGCTGGGCGAAGACAACATTCTACTGCGCCATGATCAGACCAGGAGATCGGATGTATGCAGGAGGAGAGGCCAGCTGTGGCAGCGTGTTGGCTAAGAAGGATATAGTCAATCCTAGAGTAGGAGTTATGGGGGTGTGAAAAAAAAGAATAATCTAACATCTTCGGATGGTGAAGTCTCCAGATATCAACGAGAGCAGACGTCTTAGCAAAGTCCCGGAAATGTTTAGATGTCAGAGAGGGAGATACTCTGGTAGCATAGCTTTTACGATCAACATAAGCATCCCAACAGGTATTGAAATCACCTCCTGCTATGATCAAGTGTTTGCGAAACGGCAACAAGAGGTCAGTGAGTTGTGTGTAGAACTGCGACGACTGAGTGGAAGGGGCGTAAGCTGATAAAAAAACAACCTGCTTATTTTGAAGAAGTCCCGATAGCAGCAGGTAGCGGCCCCATTTATCACGTTTAATATCGAGACATTGGAAACCCAAGGAGGATCTCAAAAAGATACTGACTCCGTTTTTGCGTTGAGTTGGATGAGTAGCGTGGTAATGAACCCCAAAGGGTCTGGACCAATATGCTGGAAGCGACAACCGTCTAAGGTGCGTTTCTTGTAGCAGCATAACATCGGCATGCAGTTTCTGGTAATATCTCATGGCTTGATGTCTCTTCTGGGGTGTATTGAGGCCTCGGACGTTATGAGTAATAATTTTTAGGTTACCAGGCGACATCACTGATCAAAGAAAAGTAGGCGGACATATAGGCAAGTGGCAGGTAATCCGGTGAGAAAAACAAAAAAAACAAAAAAAAAAAAAAAAAAAAGAGGGGGGAAGAAAAAGAAAAAAAAAACAACAAAAAACAAAAAACAAAAGGATCATACCGCTCCAAGGTCATACAATAAGATACATTAAATAGAGTAAACGCTATATATGACCTGACGGTACATGGGACCAGGACTTTGGGTCCAGGGGAATAGCAGCCCTGTACAGAAGCATGGCCTCCTATCTCCAAATAATGGAGCGGCAAGCCTAGGGGCTGTAAATAGACCAAAAACGGTCTAGCGGGGGAAGTCAGTAGCGCTTCCATCAAGTTGGAACTCCTACCCTTGCATATAAGACGCCATCCAAAACCAATCAAATATCAATACTTCATAATAAAAAAAACAGAAATTTACTAGACATAGCACAAAGCACAGTGACATAGCTTAAGAAAAAACAGAAGAAGTAATTGGGCACAATGCGTCCTCCGGATGGGTAAAGTGTGTGTGTCTTGCCCATTTAATGGGTAAGGTGTGATCTATGGGTTTAAAAAAAAAAAAAAAAAAAAAAAAAGGTGAGTTGTGTGAAAAAAAACCCTCTAATAGGGTAAGTATATGTAGTATATCCGCCAAAAGGTCTACTAAACAAGCTAAGTGTATGTAAAAGGTTTGCCTAAGGGGCAAGTATGTGAGGTAAACCTACTAAATAGGTCAAATATATGAAGTGGGTCTCTTAAATGCAATAGGTGCGTGTTGTAAACCGTCATGTAGAGTGTGTAAAATAAATCCATTAAATTGTGTGAGTATGTATTAAAAACCTTCAAAAAGGACGAAACAAAAACAATAGACCCACTAAACAAAGTGAACGTGTGTTGGGAATTTATAAAAAGTGTAATATGCATTCCATAAGTCCACCAATTAGGCTGGACTTATATAAAAAAAAAACCCACAAGATGGACACCAATTGCTCACTAAGTAATGTGTGAAAGTGCAGTTAGCTCAATGTATGGGCTGGTTGTGTGCATAATAATAAAATAAAATGTTTATAGCGTAAAACATATAGAAGTAGACATATATATCAATGACAAAGTGTGCACAAAAAACTCGCCAATTGTGACATTAGTATATAGTGAGTAAGTGAGTGTAAAAAACCCACCAGGGTATATACGCGTACATGTAATCATCAGTATCATTATGTAAGCATAAGTAGTGTCATTAAAGCACCTCGAGAGACATAAACGACACATCGCCACAATATACTAAGAAAAAAAAAAAAAAACAAACCAAAAAACAAAGTAAAAAGCAAACCAGTCAGTACGCCACAGTTCACGATATCGGCGAATGGGCGATCTCTCGTGAGGAACTCTCCGGCATAACACACCATTCTCCTGACTCCGCAACCTCGGGGTCTCGCCGATTCTTCTTACGGCCCAGAGAGAGTGGAGGAAGATCCAGGGTCTGCAAGAACTCAGTAGCCTCCGAAAGGGACCGTAACGAACCCTGTCGGTCGCCCCAGGTAACCAAAAGGGCGAACGGGAACCTCCATCGATAGGGAACGGCGTGTGTCCGAAGATGGTCAGTGAGCGGCTTGAGGAGACGGCGATGCTGGAGTGTCCGAGGTGAGAGGTCGGCGAAAATCTGAATTTCGTCAGCCTCAAGGCGAAGGGTCGTCGATCTGGCAGCTTTCATAACCGTTTCCTTAAGAGTGTAATCCTGAAGCTTGACAATAACATCTCACGGTTTTTCATTGAGGCCGGACCGAGGTCTCAGGGCTCTATGGATACTGTCGACCTGTACCTTGTCTAGCGAAAGATGAGGGAGAAGTTGCTGAAGTATCTTTCGCAGAGCTTCATCTAAGTCAGGATAAGTTTCGGGAATACCACGAAGCCGAAAATTCGGTCGCCGTGATCTATTCTCCATGTCTTCTTGTGCGTCTTGGAGCAGCGAAACCTCCTGTTGCAACATCTCAATGTCTCCTGCCATCTTGCGTTTAGCATGCTGGATTAGCGATTGAGTTTTTTCCAAAGCGTCTGTACGAGTACCAATATCGTGTAAGTCATGCTTGAGATCTTTGATCTCATTATGAATGTGTTCCATCAAGTCCTTCTTAACGGACCGAACGAGGTCTTTGATTTCGTCGATGTCTTGTTTTGTACAAGCCGCTGCCACCATCGTATCTGAAAACCTCGTATCTTCCCCCAAATCAGGCGTGGGGAGACCCGGCGAGGTAGATTTCCTAGCGAAGATATCTTGTACCGACCTTTGTTTAGGTGTCTTACGAGTTCTCCCGGTCATCTTCAAAATAAATACACGTCTAAAAGTAGGTTTTGGGTAGGCAAATCGCTAATAAAAGCTAAATAATAAGGGCATCGTGGAGGAGCAAACGCTCTACACGTCCATCTTGGATCGTCGCCGGCCACGCCCCCCAAAATCCTACATTTTATAACCGTGTACAGTAAAGAAACCCATGGACATATAAAAATAAAAAATAATTAAAATATTATTTTAATTAATGTATGTTTAAAGGTGGACTGTTACTTTCAAGCTTTTGTATTAAAATATATTTTTATGTAATTTTTTTTGCCATCTCAGGAGAATTGCATTCAACTATTTGTGATAGATTTATATATTGCAATCAATCAATTGTTTCTAAAGATAGGTTAGTGGTAAAGAAACGGCAGTTATAGCAAACCCCTCTAAAATCAGGAAACAACTCTGCAATCATCTAAACTTGCTA
Organism: Spea multiplicata; assembly: GCA_009364415.1. Taxonomy (NCBI): domain Eukaryota; kingdom Metazoa; phylum Chordata; class Amphibia; order Anura; family Pelobatidae; genus Spea; species Spea multiplicata. The sequence continues at coordinate 24,109 of VKOC01018491.1, read as the reverse complement.
TTTACAAAATGTTATAAAATCTAGATGGAAATGATGTGGTATGAGTGGTATAAACCGTTCACTTTCTTTTGCATTTTTAGATTTTTTGTAAGGGCGACAAATGGTATAAAAGACTTCCCGGAAGCAAAAGGAAAAAGTAAAAAGCAAGCAAAACATAAGGCTGCGTTTCTGGCTATATTAGAGCTGAAAAGAGACCATCCACCAGATATTCTGGTACAATATTGTTATCATTTATGTGAAATGAATCTATGATATACGCTCATTGACTATATAATAGGCACACGTTGATTGTTAACACATGTAGCCAAATAACACATTGTTGGCATACATTTATATACACTGTATATACAGTGTAGTTATAGATATACTAGTGTATATGCCTGTCATTAAAATTGCATGCTCTTTTTATTCCCCCCTCTTCTTTCTCTTTTTTTTTATTCCCCCTATCTCTTTCTTTACTTCTATATCCCTTCCATGTTTTGATTGTTAAGACAAATAGCCAAATAACACATGTTGGCATACGTGTATGTATGTATGTATGTATGTATATACAGAACTGAGAGGGCACCAGGCTGGATAGCCAGGCAGTGGAGGGGAGCCGGGGTATATGGAAGAAAAGCAATACGTGGAAATCACTTATCCCTAGTGAAATGATGGGTACACTCTGATACATTGAAATCTTTTTTCCTTCTGTGCCAGTTTGTCTGTGTGCACTATATAATCTTTAAATAAATAGCAATCCACAATAAACCAGGTTACTAGTATTCCGTGTGAGGTTAGGCTCAGTATTACCGGTATTTTAGAAGTTATGATTTCCACTATAGTTATTAACAAGTCTTTAATGATTTACAAAATGTAAGATACAGACACCAAGATTTCGTAATGAGGCATGTAAAGTGAACATTTTAAGATTTTTAAGTGTCTTTTTCTAGGATGTTGTGCAATGTTCATTCACAAACAGACTTACTGAAACTAAGCTTTTGTACATTCACAGCTACAGTCAGTCATTCCAGAATCCTACATAGATGAATCTGGCTCTGAAACGCCCGGAAGGTATTTCCAATGTTCAAACGCTAAAAGGGGATGTATGACATCAAACTTTTCATTACAATTTTTAATAAAATAACACATAAGGGTTTGAACTCCAATATACCCACAGGTTCAATAAAATCTTTGCAGGGGAAACTTGGCCATTATTGGCCCAGTGAGCCCCACAGATTGTCTTGTTATTTCAAATTAATAAATATATCACTTAATATAAGAAATATACTTGGATATTGCTGATGTCTCAAATGTAAATCTTTTTGTTGAATTGTAACCATGTCAAGTTAATTTAAAACTGATTTTAATATATTGATAGATCACTATTCATAACAATGCTTGTGTTGTTATTACACTGAAAAAATGCTGTGATCATTTTTAATGTTTTCTAGCAATGACAGCGTTCACTTAGACTCGGGAAATGGCCATACAGGGGCAGCTGATACAGATGATAAGGTAATCCATATATCTAGAATTGTTGTTGTTGTTTTCTTTTAAATAGTGAGTATGCAACACAATAATAATAACTTCAACACAAAAAATAAAATTATAGACTTTGAATGATAATTGCGGACGGATTTCCAGCTCTGCCCCAGCTGACCCAGCTATCTTATCAGCCATACAATTGTATATTATATAGTTGGTATTCGATTCTCCTAATAATTTTAATATTGCTTAAAAGCTTTATATACAATTTTAAGGCAAATTCAAATAGAAATACAACAGTGTTTTGATTCTTACTGTTTTTTTCCACAGGTCTCCTTTGGTTCCAGTACAAGTGGAATTCCCTCTACCCCCGAGATGCCAGAAGAGTATGGTTATGTTTTTTAATAGTTAATTTACGCTAATTTACGTGGTTTTAGTAGAACATACTAGATGACACAGAAAGTTAGAGACACTTCAGCTATTTTACTTTAATTTAATTAACATACCCGGCAGCTTCCAAGGGTAGGTTACCCAAAGCTTTCCTTCCGGGTGAGTGGTTTCAACTAGCGGGCGGCCAAAACACAGCTCCCCTTCCCAGATCAGGAAAATATTGACCTGGAGACTCCAGGTCAAACAAAGGTATGTCAAACAACCTAAAACTGACCAACACTGCTGTTTTATTAACAACAAATGGGACACAATTCAAAAAGTTGTTAACAGTCCTTAGGTTTTTATGTGAATGCTAAAGTATTTCTTTGCTGATTTACACTTTACTGATGCTAAAAAAATAGGTACTGAAGTATACATGCTAGACAAAATTTGATGTCGTGTAGACAACCTCTGCTGCTGCTCACCTCTTCCGCCGGGGCTTCTATGGGTGCGCTGTCATAGAAGCCCCGGCAGAAGTGATAAAATAGAAACTACCTATAATAATAATAATCAAGGACCATGGCCACAGAATAGTGCATGTTAGGATGTATTTATTTCCATTTACATTCAATCTTAAGCCCTCAAATCAAGGATCTGGGTGACCAGTTGTAGCTTAAAAAGGTTCCTAATGTTGTTTAACTTTACTTGGGATTTAGGGATTGACATTTTGGAGCATGGTGGATTTTTATAGAAGATACTTTATGTACCATAGGGCTGCACTAAAACCAATGGTTCCCTACATGACACCATGTAAGCAAGTCTGGTGAAAAGACACATCTAATCGCCCTACAATGGAGCAATCCAAAACAAGTAACTCCATTGTTAACAAAACTACCAGTGCTCAACACCAAACCTAGTAACAGAACTATATTTTCATCAAAGCACATTATCACAACCTCTTAATTATGACATTCGTCCATTTATTTGGTTTGGTGTTGAGTAGATATTTTTCGGTCAATGCTCCTTTGTACCATGGAGGAATATAGTCAATTTTCCATCTGCTTAAAAGCAGCAGGCAGTGTGGTGTATTCACTAAAAGGGAACATCACCGGGGAGATGGACATTTGAACTCTGTTCTTAATGTGCATTATGAAGGGATAATTTCGTTTCACTTCTCTTGGCAGAATTGGTGAGCTCTCCCTATATAATGCATTGTTGATATAGGAAGATTTTTGAAAGCCAATTGACATTATGCGTTAATTAGAAGCATCACTCCGTCTTCATAATGCCTAGTGAAATATATGATTTAAAACCTACAAATTCCCAGTTCAGTGAATGTACCACAACATTTTCTTAATGACAACAATTTTCTTACAGCTGTTCTAATGAAGTATCCGTTTGTTTCCTTAGCCCACTTAAAGGCTTTGACAACATAACGAATCTTGATAAAGGTGGATTTGGAAATGTTTTTAAAGCAAGAAAAATATTGGACAAAAAGTTTTATGCTGTGAAAAGAGTAGCATTAAAAAAAGAGTAAGTATTAATGTCTTCCCAAAAATGTATTCATGTGTTCGAGACCGTTCTTCTCTTCTTAGACTAGTTTTTTTTATTAAATCAAATAGTAACCCTTGTTTGCTGGTTCTTGTTTGGTCAAATGTGGTAGAAGAGCTTTGTCACTGGTGTAATTGCTCCTTGAAAGTTTTTGTTATTTGTATTTATTAAATTGACAATTAGCTGTGCCATTATTTTACATATACATTACGACACCAACTATATATAATAACCAAGGTTAAAGAGAGTGAGAGAGAACTGCGCTGCTCCTCCTCAGTTTAAAACTTCAACATACTGTTATCCATCTCTTTAAAGTCATTTTGATCTTTTCAGCAATTGACAGACCATTTGACATCACATTCCTACAAAGCACTGTAATGGGAACCAGGGGGTCTAATATGACACCCCTACAAAATGGGTAGCCACCCCAGTTCTCAGATTATAGGTGCTCCTCCAGGGGGAAAAAGATCTCCCAAAGAACTGTACCACCAGTCATGAGACGAGATACCAGTCAGGATGCAAGAGAACACACTTTATTGGGCAGGGGAGGGGAAATTGACAAACATAATAACCAGGAAAGAATGACCATAATTAACACATAACACAATAGCAAGGGGTTCTAAATATAGCATCAGCAACATACTAATTTCATCACCCATACAACAATGGAGAAGGGATTATGGAAGTAAATCTTAATACACTTTGAAATGGAAAAAAGAGGGTCAGTGCAAGTCAGTGTATAATTGCAGTCCCAATAATTTTCACAAAATGGGGGTCCATCATGCTCGTTGCCATTTGAATATACCAGTGCATTGTGATCAGTCCAGGAAGGTGGTAGAGGCCACGTAAGAAAGGCACTTAGCGAGTCTAGTCCTCCTAGGAAAATCAAGGATACCTGAAGATTGATCGTAGCAACCCTGACATTTTGCATCTTTGGGAAATAGTAGGCATGTAGCTTTATAAAACTGATACCTCTGGGCTGGATTTCAAATTATTCACACCAGGGTCTCATTTTTAGGAGCACGTCACCAAATATATATTTGTAAATATTGATTCAGCTTTTATCTTGCCACAATATCTTAAACTTATATTTGTTCTTAGAAGCAACTGTGATTTAAATTTGGGCCAGCACAACCAAAACTTCAGTGGAATCTCAATGGTCTGACAGGAGTGTTCCTTTGTTAGTTAATTGACTGTATAATGAAACAGTTGGTTCCAGGCATACATTGGGGACTTGCCTAAGTGGAGTGTGGGTAGGGCTAGACATGCATTGGACACAGCCACATGTACATGAGGCAGGGCTAGCCTAAGACTGTCTTAAATTGTCTGGAAATAGGATGGAAAGTGAGCAAAGTCAGTGACAGATCCTGACCTCGGCTGGTCAGAAGAAATCCCCCTTGCTACAGAAACGGTTGGGCGATCAACCCCCTAAGTGTCGTGCTGCACCTTGGGCTGGATCCTTGATTTCCCCAACTGGCCTATTTAGTCTACATAGACTGTATTAAAAGACGCTGTCCGCCTTTAAGATAACACTCCTTTTAATGTATTCAGATTGAATTTACCAGTGGTAATACACTGGCTGCCATTTACTTGAGAGGGGATGGAACATTTTGGAAGACAATGAAGTAAAGCTCAATGATTATGTTTATAGTACCAGGAAACTGTTTAATTTTAATCTCTAAAGTAATTTAAAACTCGCATTACAAAATGTATAAATGGTTAAGATTATGTCGTTTGATTTGTTTTCATTTAGAGCAACACTTTTGGAGGTCGAAGCTTTGGCAAACATGGATCATCCAAATATAGTTCGATATTACAATTCCTGGACAGCCAATGACTTATCTTCAGGGTTCTGCTCTACCAGTAGTAGCAGCAGGTAAAGCACTATTCAATGTTTTTTTAATCATTTGGCATTTTAGAGGATTGATAACATTACCAGAAATAACAGAAGTGTGGGTTTTCAATATCAACTCTTCAGTGACTAACTTTTCATAATTCACGATTTAATAGCATTCACATGTGCTGAAATGATCAAAATTCTAGGGGGACATCTGATAAGCTTCTTGATAGATTAGTGGACTGATTTGAGGAACACCGGTCTGCAGTAGCATGTTCTTTGTTTTTTAGCCAGTGCCTACATCATCCCAACCTGCTGCTATGTGCACTCCTTGGAGCATGGAAGTGTGTTGCTAATGACCTGTACTCTCTTAGCCCTTAACCAGAAGGGGACACAGAATTTAGGAGTTTGCTTTATTAAAAGACAAGAAATGACATGTTCCAAGAAGTAATATAAAATAGCTTAATATTTAATGACAGGCAGGAAAAGTTTAGGAGTCATTGCTATCTGCTATAGAGGTTTCCTTGGACCTGCCATTGCTCTACGTAACCAGAAAGGGTGTGGGGGACTAAATTGGTACAGTTGGTCCATATTTCCTTTATCATAAAACAAAATATTTTTATTTACAGTTAACTTTTAACAACATTTCCTCACTTGTTTATTTTTAGTGAAACTGAAACTAGTACTGGAAATACTATCAATATGTCCCTTTTTATACAAATGGAATTATGTGAAGATGGTAATTTGAAGGAATGGATTGAAATGATGCAAACAGTTGATAAGAACAAAAGTCTTGATGTATTTCAGCAGATTGTGGAAGGAGTTATCTATATTCATTCCAACAACTTTATTCACAGAGACCTAAAAGTGGGTAACTTTTTAAAAATGTGTCACCACAGCTTATTTTGTAACAAAATTCATATTTAAGTGCGTTTTACATTTTTCTTTAAAAAAAATAATAATCTTGGGTTTGCTAGAACCTTGTGCTTTCTACAAAAAGTACAAGCATAGGCGGTAATATTAAAAGTTACCATTTTATGACAAGGGTTAGTGCCACCATCCTTTTATCAAAATAATAGTTTGCATGGAAAATACGATGGTGTTATATAAATGATCACAAATATTTTATTTCAGGGCAAGTACGACTTATTTTAAAAATACATGGTATTTACATGGATAAAAAGGGGGGGGTTAAAAGCTTAAATATATATATATATATGTCTACAAACAAAAAACTAAAAATAAATGTGCGCTTTATGTCACAAAGTGTATTATATAACCGAAAAGGTTGTCAACAATTTGTTAAAAAATATTATAACCTGAAAGGTTTGTTGCTGCTGTTGAGTTATATGTCTATATGTTTGAGATATGTATGTCTGTTGCTACCAGCGGCATATTCTGGCCTAGGCTAGGTGTTCCCGAGTCGTGACAGCCCCTTTGCTACAAAACTGGGGGAAGGCCACCCTATCAGGTGTTCCACTGCTGCTTGGGCTGGTTTGCAATAATCTGTGCTAGTTTGTCTATCTACAATTTACATAGTGTTTCTGTTACACGAAAAAGCAGAAAAGCTAAATTGGAATTTAGCTAATATTTTCTTTGAATCCTGTATGTTACAGCCCGCAAATATATTATTTTCTAAGAAGAAGGTTAAAATAGGTGACTTTGGATTGGTGGCTCAGATCAAAGGAGAACAGGAGATTCAGGCACTGCAGCGTACGCAGGGCACTGGAACACCAATGTATATGGCCCCAGAGCAGGTGAGTATGTGTTACATTTACATGAGGGAAGCAGGCCCAAAGGGGGAAATTAAATACGTAATAAAATAAGGCAGCCTTAAAATAAAACTAATGTAGCTGACCGTAGATAACAGAATTCTGTTAACCTTTTTTTCCAGTCAGGAAGCTTTTATGAAAATGAAGTTGATATCTTTCCGTTAGGACTAATACTGTTTCAACTATTGTGGATATTTAAAACTTTCCATGAGGTAAGTTTTATTATTCAGGTAATTGGACCTCTTTATGAGTTTCTTTGTTCAAGTTTGAATTTGTCACCCTATGTACTGTATAAAGTAAGCATTAGATTCCTTAGTTAAATGGCAGGAATCAGAGTGACAGACCTTGCCTCTTGTTGGTTCATTCTTACTTTAACTAGTGTATGTACCCATCATTGCTTTTCTCTCTCAATTCCTCCTTGTTACATCTCTCCCTTCCTCTCCCTTTGTTTCATTATCTCTGTCTTTCTTGTTCTGTCTTCTTTTCCTTTTCCCACTCCTCTGCTTTCTTTTTTCCATTTTTTTTCATTCTTTCTTCCTCATTTTCTCTTGTTTCCTTTCTTTTATCTGGGTAAAATGGTAACACTGTATAAACTAGTGATAATACATGCATAGGCATTTGGCACCCTAGTTACTGGTAACAAATGGATCAGAGTTACCAATCTTGCTTCTTGTTAGTCCATTGTTACTTTACTAGTGTATGTACCCATCACTACTTCTTTCTCTCAATTCCTCTTTCTACCTATCTTGCTCTCTCTCCCTCTTTCTTTTGTATCTCCCTATCTTTTGTTCTATCCCTTCCTCTCCCCTTGTTTCCTTCTCGTTCCCTCTTTTTTTTCTCTCATTCCCCCGCTTTCTCTTTTCCTTCCACTGTCTCTTTTCCTTCCACTGTCTCTTTTCCTTCCACTGTCTCTTTTCCTTCCACTGTCTCTTTTCCTTCCACTTTCTCTTTTCCTTCCACTTTCTTTCTTCTCTCTCTTTCTCCTTTTTCCTTCTCACGCCTCTGTTTTTGTTTTGTTGTTCACTCATTTATATCACCTGGCACACAAACACACTTTAAAAACTTAGATACACACATACACTTCCCCAACACCTATATGGGTATTTGGCAACTCCAGCTGTGTTATGCTACCCATACTGTGCATTTTTATATCTGCCTATACCTGAGCCTCCTCTCTGTTGGGATCATCAAACTCCCAGTTTGCCAAGTTGCTAGGTGCTTTAGGGTGAAGAACTCCAGCGATGAGTGCTCACAGCAGTTTCTGTTTAAACACTGTTCAGGCACTGCTTTTTTATTCTCTATGCCTATGCTGTTATCTGGCATTTCTGATTATTCTGTTCAATGTCAGCTTGTCCTACTGAACTCTCCTCATGTAGTCTTTGGCCCTAATATTCATATTTAAAGCATTTGTAGCATAGCTTAACCCCTTCACGACAATTGACGGTGCGGGCACATCATGCAAAAACATTCAGTTAACGACAATTGACGTGCCAAGGTCGTCATGACTTACAATGGTTTGCCACTCGCAAGATGGCGGTCCTTTAGAAAAACGTTTTCATTTTTTTTTAAAGTTTTCAAGAGGGTGTTTCCAGACCCCCTGAGAACTTTGGCTCCCCTTGCAGGTTGAATTCATTCAACCAGGCAAGTCAATGGGGCCCAGCTTTCTAATTATGTGATTAGTAAAATAAACTGAAAAATAGTGTAAAAATAATTTTTCACTGATGTCACCATCAGGGGAACCTTCCAGTTCCATAAAATGTAAAAAACAAAAAGCCCCCCCAAAAATTATATACTGTATTGGCCCGAATATAGACCACACTTTTTTCCCCCACTTTAAGTGTTTAAAGTGGGTGTGCAGCCTATATTCGGGGTCTAGCGCCCGACGCCTGGGACATGCAGTCCCGGGCGGCTGACAGGCAGCGGGGTTAGGATACAGATCCCCCGCAGCGGTACAGGGGACCTGCATCCTACTCTCTGATACGCTCAGACAGCCTCCCCTGCCAGCACTTCCCACGGGGGGAGTGCCGGCACGGGAGATTGTCTAAGTACATCGCACAGACGTTCACCGGCAGCGGCGATGCGAGCATAAACAACCTCTGCTGCCGGCACGTCTGCACGATGTGCTTTAACAATCTCCATTGCAGGGAATTCCCACGGGGGGAGTCCCGGCAAGGGAGATTTTAAAGCACATCCCACTGTCCCAATTAACACAAGGGGCAGGATGACCACTTGTCAAATTTCCAGTTCCAAAAATGCACATGTCCCAAATGTGGCCTTTTTAGCTCCCAAACAACCCAACAAACACATGCATGGGTTTGATCACTGTGCTTAGGAGATGTTGCTGAACACATATTGGGGTGTTGTAAGACATTGACAGATACCAGGAGCTGTAAATTCATACCATGTGGCACATTGAATTGGCCAGGCGCAAAGATGTACCAAATAGGACATGAGCAGTGGATCACCAAATGTCAAAGTCCAACACTGAAAAATGTGAGTGCCGCAAATGTGGCCTTTTTGCCCCCAAACAGCCAGGCAAACCCATGCATGGGTGGTATCACTGTACTCGGGAGGTGTTGCTAAACACATATTTAGGTGTTGTGTGACAGTGACATATACCAGGAGCTGTAAATTCATACCTGAAGTAAAATATGTGTCGGAGATAACCCAAAGACTACCACAAAGTTTGACAAAGACTGGTGGTAGAATTAGTGCATGTAAAGAGTTAAAATAATAGCATTTGACATACCCTGGGGTGTCTAGTCTTCAAAAATATATGGTTTGATTGGGTAAATTACATTGGCCGGCCTCAAAGATACCCAAAATAGTACATGGAGGCAGAATTACCAGATTCAGAAAAAATTGTTTTAAAATATCAAAACGCTACCTGTACTTATTGCCTCATAGCATGCAGAAAAAAGCAAAAAAAAATAAAACAGTGGGTATTTCTAAACTCAGGACAAATAGTAGAATCTATTTAGCAAGTTTTTTCATTCGTTTGTATAGACGACTAAAAGATTTTTTAAGTACAAGTCAGAAAGTCCTTTTTTTCTCAATTTTTGTTACCATATTTTATAAGTCTGTATAGCAAATGATAAACACGAGCACTGAAGAAATGTTAAAACAGCCATTGTCACAAAGGGTACAAAAATTACATTATTCTGGTTAGGCTCGTAAAAATGTTTTAAAAAGGCAATATCTGATAAAAGGATCCCTGAGAAATGGGTGTTGACATAGCAGAGAGAGGAAAAAATGTTTTTGGTATTCAAACTGCAAGACCTGCTGGAGTAGTGGCAAAATGCATGGAGAAGGTGGTGGCAGCCTAAGAAGTGATGAAGTGGGAGCCCTACCTGCCTTGCCCTAATTAGACACCTTGTGACACTTGATAGCAGGCTACATGAGCGCTGCAATGGAGATCTGTGCTGCTACACCAAGACCTTCATTGATTTTACAGCTCCCGGCGCTAGTCAAGGGAAACCCGAGGCTCTCTCCAACCAGGTCATGTTCTAATCACTTTTGGAAAATCTGCAGGAACACACAACTTAGGGCCAGGAAACTATGCTGCTGAATGTGAAGCTACACTTCAGTATAGCCACACTATATTAAGGCCACTGATATATAGATGAGCTCCAGGTGTGTTGGTCCTGGATAACAGGTGACATGAGGAGACTTCAATCTCAGTCACCATAAAAACTCCTGGTGGTAACATGGGCAGAAATATGGAAATATACTGGAAATATACCAGAAATATACCCTCACTGGAAATATACCAGAAATATACCCTCACTGGAAATATACCAGAAATATACCCTCACTGGTCGTTGGATAGAATCTGAATTTTCCTAAAAAGTGTATGTGTCTAAATTTTATGAAAAATACTGTAGCATTTCAGTGACTCCCAATATTATTTTGTTGTCTTGTATTATGTTTCTTTTTCACTTTGGATATTCCTATCTACCTCTCTAGGTGTGGCCAAATCTACGGAAAGGCCAGTTGCCAGAAAAATTTGAAAAGCAGTACCCCTTTGAGGTAACTTTTTGTTCATATATTTATTTTTCTGTTCTTTTGCTTTACATATTTTATTAATAAACTTTCTCCCATCCAGGAAGCCATAATCAGAAAGATGCTATCAAATGATCCTAAAAAGAGACCCACAGCCATAAAGTTAAAGGAACTGCTTGACGTAAAGCATCATTTTGATAACAAAACTTGCTAACCAAGACAAATCCTATGTGTCAGATATTGATTGCACATAGCATTTTTACTGTTGGGACCTTGTTTTATATATACTGATCTCTGCAGATACAAGAATTTCTGGCTCCTAAAACAATCATCATGAACAAATAGAACATTGAGAGAAACTGCTCCCATTCATTATGTCATCTATTATGACAAGACCCACACAAATAAGAAATCTGGCCTCTTCCAGCCTCCGATCCTCTAAGCCCAGGGATCACATAATGGGACACACTCCATCATTATATATCTACAAGTCACCTTGGGTCTCCAACTACAAATGCAAAGGACAAATCGGAAACTCAAGACCACTATATCTACATCTGACTGAATATGAAACTGCTTCCTCTTCTAAACCATTGATGATAAAGAAATTTTGGATTTTATATGGTCACCTCCGGATCAATGCTTGTAGGAACTCAAATGCATTTTTACAAATTTGACTACAATTGCTTTGTGCTCGGAGGCAAATTCACAGTATTGGCCACCTGCAAGTTATCAAAGTTTATCATAAACGTTTCATGGACAAAATAAAAATTCTAAGAATTTACTGCAAACACCCAAACTGGGGTTTCCGTTTGCTGTGATATATTCAGCTTGGCTACATCTCACAGTCAATGGTATGTCCCCTTCAGCATACCAAGTAGACTTGGGCACCAGGGGGCTCTTCATGTTCGTCTTCGGCAAAAAAAAAATCTTCGTATTCCGTGAATATTCGCCTGTCTTCTCTTAGGGCGAATATTCGTGGACATTCTTCGTGTTTGTTTTTTCTTAGTTTTTTTCCGGTTAAGGGGTTAATACGGGGTTAACGCGTACCGCAGCAGCTCTGGCGCCAGGAGTTTAAATGTCCGTATGAGCAACTCTGTTGGTCGTCAGCAGGGGGCTTGTCTGCCAATGGTTGATGGCAGACGACCCCCCTGCTGGCGACCAATAGGGTCGCTCGTACAGACTTTTAAACTCCTGGTGCCGTAACTTGTCCGGCAGATACCATTGGTCTCCCTGTTCTATCAGTTAAATGTCCATACAAGCGACCAATAAAGTCGCTTGTACGGACATTTAACTGATAGAACAGGGAGACCAGTGGGATCTACCGGGCAAGTTGCTGCATTAGGATTTTAAAAGTCTGTACGAGCGACTCTGTTGGTCGCTCGTACAGACTTTTAGGCTCCTGGTGCCGTAACTTGTTGCACCTTAAGAGGTTAAGGGGCCGTGCAAGTGAGCCTATTGGTCGCTTGCACTGCCCTTTAACCTACGGATTTCCATAGGTTCGCTGTCAGGGTTTACATAGACCTTGCGAGTGAGCCTATTGGTCAATTGGTTGATGCCAGAGGAGGTCCCTGTAGGCGACCAATAGGCTCATTTGCACTGCCCTGTAACCAGTGACAGCGTACGAATGGATTTCCACTTCCGTCAATCCTGCGATGCCGCGAAGACAAGGTAAGCTAGATGGGGAAGGAACCGGAGAGAGTAGTAGACGAAGGCGATCATGAAGATCTTCGGGGTGTGTGCCTTCGCCTACGTTTTACCACCGCCGCCGTCTTCTCTTCGGCGTGTCTTCGGAACGAACACGAAAACACACTCTTCGTGTTCGTTTTCATGTTTGCCCGAAGACGAATGCACAAGTCTAATACCAAGACATTTTGGACAATGCTATACTTCCAACTTTATGGGAACAGTTTGGGCAAGGCCCTTTTCTGTTCCAGTCCCAGTACACAAAGCAAGGTCCATAAAAACATGGTTGGATGTGGAAGAACTTGACTGACCCACACAGAGCCCTCACCTTAACCTCATCGAACACTTTTGGGGTGAACTGGAAGGGAGATTGTGAGCCAGACCTTCTCGCCCAACATCAGTGCCTGACCTCACAAATGCTCTACTGGATGAATAGGCAAAAATCCCCACATAAATCTTGTGGAAAGCCTTCCCAGAAGAGTGGAAACAGGTACAACTTATTAATATCTATGTATTTAGAATGCAACGTCAAGTTCCTGGTAGTGTTCAGGAGTCCCGATACTTTTGTCGATATAATGTATGGTTACGTTTACTAATTTAGATAAGTAGATTAACTGTGGCTAATATTACATTCTTGTATTTCACCAATGGTTTGTATTTTGTTTCCTCTTATATCAAATAATGACATGTTGGGCTTCATTCAATCAGCATTAATTAAATTTAATAATGTAATAATCTGCTCATATAGAGAGGTTATCCTACCATTACTCTTGTTCCGACTTCAATGTTTTATACTTGAAAAGTATATTTTAAATTACTTGTATTCAGGCATCTGACACTATGCCAGGAAAGTATCCCCCAATAACTGAGATTTCATGTAGAGACTTCTGCAAAGATACTTCACATTGCATTTGTTGCAAGCTGTTCCATTGAAACCATTGACTGATGTTAAGGGGCTATAAAAAATCGAGGAAGGCAGGGCATGTTGTTCTGGTTTGTGACAGCTTATCCCTATACTATATATATATACTTGTCATTTGAAAATTGTCACAGCCAGGGAAGAAGCCTGCCAGTTTTCTGGGTAGTTAATACTGTAGTCTGGTCAATGGTGTTAAGGATTGGTGGAATATCCTGGCTGGGCGTGATGCTAGGAGCATCTCAGTATGCCCTCCCATAGGTAGGAATGCATTGGCAAGCTTGGAGGGTTTGGATTTGTTATGATGTATGTTTTTCCATGACAATGACTTTAAAAATAAATTGGCCATGGCCTTTTCAGTCCATTAAGCGTTTTGAGTCTTTATTTGGTCGTTTAGCAAGGCATAGCCTGGGAGTCCAGGCTACACCTGACATCTCTTTCTAAACTTCAATACCTAAACATCACCATTATTTATTATTTTGCGCAAGTGTATTATACAGTCTCTTTCCCATACAATGCACACTATCTTGGTCCTTCAGTTGAGATATATAATACTAACTATATTGTACTAAGGAATCATAATACCTGTAACTTGGCACAAAATGGAGATTTGCTCCTTGACTATTTCTTAGAAGAGTTATAGTTCCCCTAGTTTCTACTACTAAAATTGAAAACATTGTCTCATATTCCAGCTCCCTATTTTGCACACACAGATGTTTTCTGACTTATCACAAGGATTTTATGAGACATTTAGATCACTCTTGGGAAAATTATACTAAGGATAACTTAGAATATATAGATAATACACTGACAGTGTATAAAGAAGTGTTGAGTGCACATTATCATGTAAGTACAGTGAAGGAAAAAATTTGATCCCCGCTGATTTTGTGTGTTTGCCCACTGACAGACATGATCAGTCTATAATGTTAATGGTAGGTTTATTTGAACAGTGAGAGACAGAATAACAACAAAAAACAGAATAATAAGTTGAAAATTGACTTGTATTTGACCCCTTTGCAAAACATGACTTAGTACTTGGTGGCAAAACCTTTGTTGGCAATCACAGAAGTCAGACGTTTCTTGTTGTAGGCCACCAGGTTTGCACACATCTCAGGAGGGATTTAATCCCACTCCTCTTTGCAGATCCTCTCCAAGTCATTAAGGTTTTGAGGCTGACGTTTGGCAACTCGAACCTTCAGCTCCCTCCACAGATTTTCTATGGGATTAAGGCCTGGAGACTGGCTAGGCCACTCCAGGACCTTAATGTGCTTCTTCTTGAGCCACTTCTTTGTTGCCTTGGCCGTGTGTTTTAGGTCATCGCCATTCTGAAATACCCATCCATGACCCATTTGAGGAGGTTCTCACCCAAGCTTTCACGGTACACGGCCCCATCCATCGTCCCTTTGATGCAGTGAAGTTATCCTGTCCCCTTAGCAGAAAAACACCCCCAAAGAATAAGCTTTCCACTTCCATGTTTGATGGTGGGGTCATAGGCAGCATTCCTCCTCCTCCAAACACTGCGAGTTGAGTTCATGCCAAATAGCTTGATTTCGGTCTCATCTGACCACAACACTTTCACCCAGTTCTCCCTCTGCATCATTCAGATGTTAATTGGCAAACTGCAGACGGGCCTGTACATGTGCTTTCTTGAGCAGGGGGACCTTGTGGGCGCTGCAGGATTTCAGTCCTTCATGGCATAGTGTGTTACCAATTGTTTTCTTGGTGACTATGGTCCCAGCTTCCTTCAGATCATTGACAAGATCCTCCTGTGTAGTTCTGATTCCTCACCGTTCTCATGATCATTGAAACTCCACAAGGTGAGATCTTCCATGGAGCCCCAGACAGAGGGAGATTGACAGTTATTTTGTGTTTCTTCTATTTGTGAATAATCGCACCGTTGTCACCTTCTCACCAAGCTGCTTGGCCATGGTCTTGTAGCCCGTTCCAGCCTTGTGAAGGTCTACAATCTTGTCCCTGACATCCTTGGACAGCTCTTTGGTCTTGGCCATGGTGGAGAGTTTGGAATCTGAGTAATTGATTGCTTCTGTGGACAGGTGTTTTTTATACAGGTAACAAACTGAGATTAAGAGCACACCCTTTGAGAGTGCTCCTAATCTTGTTACCTGTATAAAAGACACCTGGGAGCCAGACATCTTGTTGATTGATAGGCATACCGGGGAACTTCTCGGCTCCGGCTACCCAGCCAGGACTGCACACTGACGTCAACCCCCATGTAAATAAAAAAATGGGCGGGGAGCGGGGCGTGTCAGGACCCGGAGGATTCGGGTCTTGACCCGGAGAAACGGAGGAGCACCGCTCACCCGGAAATCTCCAGGCCAAACCCGGAGAGTTCCCAGGTATGTTGATAGGGGATCAAATACTTATTTCATTGAGTAAAATGCAAATCAATTTATAACTTCTTTGAAATGTGTTATTCTGGATTTTTTGTTGTTCTGTCTCTCACTCTCAAATAAACCTACCATTAAAATTATAGACCGATCATGTCTTTGTCAGTGGGCAAACGTACAAAATCAGAAAGGGATCAAATATTTTTTTTCCTTCACTGTAGCAACACCAATCATTATCAGCGATGGAAAACGGCTTGCAATAGTTGAGGACATAGTGCAAACCTTTCTGTTCTACCTTCAACATTTTACAGATGCCATCAGTGACGTACCTAGATTATTTCACACCTAGGGCTATTTAACCCTTTCAGTACCCTTAGGACATAATGGTACATCATGAAAACCTGAGCCAAGGAACCTGTTAGGACGTACTAGTACATCCTGACTTTGTTGCAGGGGCAGGGACATCTCTTTAGAGGATGGCCCTTTTTTTCCATTGTGTATTGAACTTAGGAGCTCACTTGGGAACTTTTAAGTTCCGGCTGCCCGGAGCCCCCTTTGTGGGATGTGGCCATTAAAAGGGGAAATAGGCAGTCAGTGGACGCAACAGGACCCCATTCCCATGACTCAATTATATAAATTGCAATCAGTCCACCACCAAATCACAAACTCTCTAATGGAATGGGTTGCTTTACTACTAACGTGTTATAACTGTGATTCCATGTTTCCCATCCTATTGTAAGCATTGCATATGTGACTTAACTTAAATGCTCCAATGGTAAATGACGGTCAATTAAAAGGTGTTAAGTGGAATCACCACCAAGAAAATGTCGCATGTGTTAGAAGCACAGTGAGAGCAAAGTGTTTTGGCTTTTGTGTTTAGAACTCCTATAGAAAGGCCCTGAAAACAAGCCTCAGATACCAACGAGACACGTGATCTTCGTAGAGAGTTACAAAGCCCCCCGTAGGAAAAGCGCTTATTCGGTAAGAGGTAGGCGGAGGATTTGTTTGGGTTTTTATCTATTATGCTTGAAAGTCAAAAACAGTTAGATTTAAACGTTTCAATAATAGCAAGACGCACGTGGCGCTATCTAATACTGTTCTGTGTCCCGTGTCCGCAGCCTGCATAGTAGCTTTCAGTCTTGACATTTGGGATGAATGAATTTTTTTTATTTTTTTTTTTAAAACCTGCTAATTTATTCATTTTCAACAGCCCATACTACACGTTATAATGTTTTATGCTTTCATACTTGACACAAACGCCTCAAGTTTTTTAAATATTTAAATGAAAAAAAGGTGAATAACTTTTGCTGTAAGCCCAGGGTGCCATATGCAATGTCTGTGTGACCTTGAAGAAGAAAAAAAGTTAATTGTGTAAATGGGAACATATTGTACAATGTGTGTACCCTGGTGTATTAGAATGGGTGGAATGAGGGTTTTTCCCCTCAATTATTAAGATACGGGGTTATTGGATAACCCTTATATAATAATTAGCACATGATTAACACCTTCTAGTGACAGAGAGATATAATTGTCTGCCTGTAGTTTGTAACAGGTACAGATAAAGCTGTGATGCAGGAGCCAAATTCACTGATTGCTGGTTGGTAAAAAGCACCCTATCTGCTCCTTTTTGTTACCCCTCACAGCCTTGGCCTGTGGCTGGTGAGAGGAGGGAGACATATTTTTAAAGTACAAACTTTGGTCGCACGTTCACAGGCGCATGTATTTGTTGTGTTTGTGCACATTGTTTTTTTATGTGGTTTATACATCTTTTTTTTTTTGTTTTGCACTAAAAAAAGCACAAGGCACCTCACCACTTTAATTTTTTTATATCAGGGTATCGTCTCATTTTAATATTTGAATGAAAATGATTCTTGAAAGACTTCAAGTATTCATTAGCATACCTGGGAACTTTTTGTCTCTGGCTACCTGGAGCCCCCTCCCTTTGTGGGATGTGGATAGGATCTGACATTACTGTTAATGGGGAAGGGGGCGGGGCACGCCAAACGCTGTTCACGTGACCCAGAGTTTCCCACGGAGTGACTCAGGGAAGTGGCGCTTCACCTAGTGTCTGGGCGAAACCCGGAGAGTTCCCAAGTATTTTCATTAGACACGGACACGTATAAATACATCTCGAGATATTCTAAAGAGAGTCTCAAGCCATCATATGAACTTTAATAATTATGATAGCTGACTCTTTGCACCCTGTCACTAAGCCAATTTCTAATCCAAACACAGGCCTTTTCTAGCATTGTCCTAGCGTATACAATAACCACTAATTAACTTACCACCTCCAGATTTCAAAACACCTACATATTCACTCCTAAAGTTTGTGGCATTAATGTAGTTAAAAAATATTTTTTTACAAAATCAATTACTACCACAAAGTTTGACAAAGGGTGGTAGTAGAACAAGTGCACGGAAAGGGTTAAAATACCAGCATTTGAAATACCTTGGGGTGTCTTGTTTTCAAAAATATATGGTTTGATGGTGGCATTGGCCAGCTTCAAAGATACCTGAAATAGCGCATTTCAGCAGAATGACAAGATTTGGGGGAAAATGGTTTTAAAATAGCAAAATGCTACTTGTACTTATTACCCAAGTAGCAACCCCCCCCCCAGAAAGTTTTTTTATTAGTTTTTTTAGATAGTAAAAGTGTGCGGGGGGGGGGTCCCCAATTTTTCATATTTTTTTTTACATATGAAATTAGATGATATGATCAAAAAATAGTATCTGAAGAAAGCCTTTCTTGTCCTGAAAGAAACAATACACAACTTGTATGGATACACTTAATGGGAGAAAATTACCTCTAAGCACAAGCACCGCAAAAGTGTTAAAACAGCCTTGGTCACAAAGGGTACAAAAAGAAAAACACAGCCTGGTCCTTAAGGGCTTAATGTGCATAGGATGACTGGGATGTCCCTTTGAGCTATTACTTCATATGTGTGTATTTTCATATTTCATGATCGCAAATGGCGAGAGGTTTTCCTTCATGACTATGGATTGTTAACATTGGTCTCCATAGGCAACGGTTTATGATCCACTCCAACCTGGAGAGCAATATGTACTGAAAATATAATGAATACAATGCTTACCTTTGGTTGAACATTTTGTCCATCACACATATTTTATCGTTTCCTTTGTAGTTTCAATTGCAATACAATTATTGTATTTTAGATTACAGGTGAACTGAAATGGAGCCTGTTGCTAGGAGGATCTTCAGGGGAGTTTTACTGCTGGAAGTAGTTGGTGTGGTCGGTGCTTATGGCCTCTTTCATAAAATGAATGGGAGTCAAGGTAACGTACAAAATATAAAATCAAACTACAATTTGTCCACTATTAAGACACTCATGGAATCTGTAAAAGTGTCAGTATAGTAGTGTGTGCCACTTAGACAAAGTCATAATTTGTAATTTCTAAGATGTTAACCAAAAATTATTTTATCTAAAGATTTAATCTCATAAACCTAAATTAGATATTTGAACAGCTTTTATATGGCAATGATCTATCAGTGCCGGCATTGGTGTAATGTGACAAACATTCTCTTCTGAATGAGACAATTGTAGGATGAAATATTTACAATGGCGTGAGTGATCATCAGCACTAAAAATGTTTCTAATGCTAAATTAAGTTAGAAATAATTCAACGGAGTCGGTGGGACAGTGCCATTAATACCTTAACGATTTGGTATTTATATATATTTATCACCCATAGATTTCCTGTCAGTTACAGCAGTTGTGGAACTACATAACCATTTTAATTTGTTTAAATTCAAGCGACCTGATTTGATTTATGTATATTATATTTTAGTACTTTGTGTAAGTAACATTTTATCCCCTTCTAGATTTTAGGTGTACCATGAAAAGAAGATTTCCATCTATTTTAGAAGGTATGTTCTTTTTCTTCTATGATGGTCCATTGTAGTAAAATATAGCAAAATTGTCTGAACCCCATTGTACACAGCTGCCATTGTAACAGTGGGTGGGCACTGTTTTTTTAAAGCTGCAACCATAACCTGCTACCATTTAAAAGTTGTCTTGTCACTAATGGAGTGGCCCAAATACTAAGTACATTCCATTAGCTGCTATAATAATAGTATGGGTATATGTGTAATGTCTTTGCAGGCTGAAGGCAGCAATGTTGTAGGACATATCTTATATTTTTGCCTGTATTCCAAAACAAGGTGTAATAACCATTTATAATATCTTCATTATCAATATCCTAAACAATCTATTCAAATGTTACTGTTTCTGAAGGCCATAACGGGTGCTGTCTAGAGCAGTGTTTTGAATGTGTGGAATAAAGTTAAGGGCCCACCACCAGCCCATTGGCATGTGGCCATAATGAGAAATGTGGAATAAATTATGTGCATAACAGTAGGGCCAGCTGGAATCCCAGGTAAAGGTATTGAAGGGCCAGTGGTCCGTGGTCACAAATCACTCCATCAATATCTGGCAGGCAGACACCCGGCTAGTAGCGCAGCAGCTTCCACTGTAAGCTGGAATGCTCCCTGACACGCAGAGGTAATGTTGGGCTAAGTGTGCTCCATATGGCTGGAATGTATGACGGTAATGCTTGCGTGTTATTTGGTGGAAAATTGTTATGTGTCAGAGTCTATGTTGGTGTGTGGACACCAGAAAAAATATCCTTAGACAACCACTGGTCTAGGGCTTCTTACAGAAGTATTAAGCCACATGGTTGTGCTTTGTTGAAAGTAACACTAAACAACTCTCTGTATTTCCTTTAATTTTTTTTTTTATTTTGGCCATAATATATCCACCAATCAAAAAGCAACCAGACATTGTTTTTCCTTTGAAAGATTAACTGCAGTCAGTATACTTAATATTTCCATTGCTTAATTTCTTTACGCGCAGTATACTATAAATCCAATGAATGGGCAGGAATTTATGGCATCCGTGAACAAGATGCAGAAACATGGGCTGCAAAAGGCAACTGGTGAGCTTTTTAAAATTACTTTAAAATAAGCTGTAAGCTCTTCAGAAAAATGTTACAGTGGCTATGTGTTTCTTTTCACAGATTCAACCGTGAACACAAGATTAAATGGAATAAAGTTATATATGTATATGGGTCGAATCATCGTCTGTGAATAAATTGGCTGGTATCTAGCCTCTGTACAATAAAGTTTTTTTTTTTGCCTTTTAATTCAATCTTGTTGGTGTTGTTCACTGGCTGACCACTTGCTTTGGAAGGTTTGTAAGTAAAGTGTATCAATGTAAAGATGCAGGTTTATTTAACCCCTTAATGACAAAGCCCGTATGGGCTCAAAATGCATTGTTTTAAATGGGTTTAGGGACCGCCCATTGTCCTTAAGGGGTTAAAAGTCAGACCACCTTTTTACAGAAGCAACAAACTCTACAGACCAAAAAAAAATCAACAATAAAATGTTAACTACCATACTGGGACATGTATAAGTCAAACTCTTGAGGATTAAACATTGCTTATAAAGTCATCTGGCTTATAGCAGGGGTTTTCAGTAAGGGAAATTCTGAGGGCCTAAAGTTTTATTCCATGTTACACAAAGAAGTTTTATAATTTATTTGAAACAAATGTTCAACATAGACATTCTCTTGTCCACCTTATGTTTATGCGTTTTGCTCTGTCTAATGCATCTGAGGAGACAGCGTGTATTTACGACTCAGAGTTCCTGCCCTGTATAGTGGGAGCGTACAACCCCAGGGAGAGTATAGTATAATATTTGCTTTGTTCTGTGTATTTGGTATGGAGTATCCAGAAGGGCAGGTTCTGCATCCCACTAGCAAGGACCGTCACTCGGGTATCTATAGGAGTTATAAGGCCTATAAAGAACAGGCTAAGCCTAGAGAATGGGAGAGACATTTGTGAGCAAAGCAGGGGGAAGACAGCCTTTAAGACATTTGCATTTATTTAAGTTAGTGAGCAGACAAGCTGCCCAAGCATAGGAAGACAAACCACAATGTGCAGTAAGTGCCGAGAAGAGCAAGGATGTGTTTTTATTTATTTGTTTATGTAACCCTGCCAAGGAGTGTGAAAAATGCATCTGCTTGTTGATTCATCCATGGCTCTGAATCATTCCTACCCTTTAACACTGTGTGGTTATATCAAAATCCCAGACACCACCTCAGTCTTAGTAGTGGTTTGTCATACAACCCACCAAAAAGCAGTACACATACATTAAAAGGGAAACAAGATATATAGTGTAAAGCTGTCTTTGACTTAGCTTTTCTTCTCATTCATAAATGATAGAAAAAATCAAACTACATTATTTTTTCCATCAATAATAAATAGCTTTCATTAAAACGTGATGAAACATTTCATTGTACGACTTAGCAAAGCACCATTAAAGGAGTATGCTTTTCTTAATAACTTAAAAACAAAAACAATAAAACACATAACTTATAAGTTGCTGCAGCTACCCTCTGTGGGCTGACAATTTTGTCACAAATCAAGTCCATTGAAATCAATGGGAGCGTTTGCTGTGCATGGCGACAAGGGTCTGAATAGACCCCTGCCTACAGTGTTCATCGAGCCAGCGTTGGACTAGTGGTTAGTATTTAATTTGCAGGGAGATATATTTGGTTGAGCGCATCTCCTGCACGCAAAATAGCTAGAATGGAGGAAGGTGCAAATGCATATTGGGCCAGTAAGAGGGCGCATCTCGTAGGAGAAATTGACTACCTGATGGATGGTTTGTGTACTTTTAGATGTAAGTAATTTTCAAATTATATATTGTGAATTTATACACATCAACAACCATGCTTCTTTTGGAAAACAAAATATATGAATAAAAAGGATGAATATTTCTGTACAACCTACATTGAGGTTTAATCGCTAAACAGATGGCAGATGAGTTGTAGTTTCAACTCTCACTATTTGTTATGAGGGGCAAGTTTCTCCAGTGAGAAGGGCTTAGCTGGCCCTGCATAATGCATAATTTAGTCTATTGTGAAGTCAAGGAGCTGAAATATAACTCTCCTGCAGACTCCTCTGTCAACTCCCCTTTAAATGAATTAACCCCGTTAGCGTTATCATTGTAGCATTCCTTGTCAATTCCTATCCGATTTTTATTCTTCAATGATCAATTTTTATTCACTATTATTGCTTTAACATTTTGTGTTCAGTTTTGTATTAATAAATATAGCTCTTTTTCTTATTTACTTAACACATCGGGGGACACCCTGAGTTACAGAATGACAAAAGCAGACACTGGGACTTACTCTAATGCTGAAGGCTGAGCCCTATAGACAGAAAATAGTCCATGTTTTTCAAAGTTATGCTGATGCAAGTACTAAAAAAATAGTCACTCAACAGAAACCAATGCAGTGCTTCTGTTTATCAGTTGAAAGTTATTTCTGTTTTGCCTTGATGGTATGTGATGTGTCTTTTACACAATGTACTGAACCATCAATTACATTTTATTCCCTTTAGGATATAGCCTCAAAGTTTGGTTTGAAACAGTACATGAACACAAAATAGCAGGTTTTAATAAAGATTTTTAATGAAGGCAATGATTACAACAAATCCAAATATATTTCAGAAATACTGACACTGGAAACCACTTTTGCTATCTGAAGATGAATTGACCAAAAAGGAAACAAAAAAATTTGCTCCATTTTGCATTTCTCGTAACAAGAATGCAAAGTTAAATGTTGATAAATTAGGGGTTTGATAATGCTTTCCCTTAACCCCTTCAATCCCAGGGGTTTTTGGTACCTCAAGTCCCAGAGCAATTTTTCCATTTTTGCGCTATGTCGGTTCAGCGATTATTCTCTTTTCCTGTGAATAGTGTACCCATGTAAACTATATATTGTTTTTTCAAGAAGAGATAGCGCTTTCTTTTGATACCATAGTTGGATGATTAGCTGAAAAGTTAGAATGAGAAATTTAGTAAAAACTAGCGAAAATTAGAAACAAAAAACCTAATTTGTTTTAAATTTTCCCTCTGAATCATCACAAAGTTAGGTAAAGTGATGGAAAATCCCCTCCAAGTTTATCAATTCAGGTGTCCTGATTTCAGAAATACCTAATTTATATAGATTTTCCATACTTTCCCAGCACTTATAGGGAACAAGCTATAAAGTATACATTATTCGAATAATTGTTATGCTTATGGCTTAACGGCTTTGGGGGTTGTGAATGGGGGCACGAGGGTTATACTGGGTAGATG
>VKOC01018487.1:0-12889 GCA_009364415.1 Spea multiplicata | reverse complement strand
TGAAAAACAGGTTTGATTTTTCCCCATTATATCCTATGGGCATTCCATCTATACTGTCATTCGCCTGTCATTCCATAGAAAACAGCTATAATTCCACATAATATGAGGTTTAGAACCTATACCTGTACTAGAGGGGTATGTGTGCCAAAGATCTATATGATATTTCAGAGGGTTTTGTCTGAAAAACAGGTTTGATTTTTTCCCATTATATCCTATGGGCATTCCATCTATACTGTCATTCACCTGTCATTCCATAGAACACAGCTATAATTCCACATACTATGAGGTTTAGAACCTATAACTGTACTAGGGGAGTATGTGTGCCAAAGATCTATATGATATTTCAGAGGGTTTTGTCTGAAAAACAGGTTTGATTTTTTCCCATTATATCCTATGGGCATTCCATCAATACTGTCATTCACCTGTCATTCCATAGAAAACGGCTATAATTCCACTTAATATGAGGTTTAGAACCTATACCTGTACTAGAGGAGTATGTGTACCAAAGATCTATATGATATTTCAGAGGGTTTTGTCTGAAAAACAGGTTTGATTTTTTCCCTATTATATCCTATGGGCATTCCATCTATACTGTCATTCACCTGTCATTCCCCTGTCATTCCATAGAAAACAGCTATAATTCCACTTACTATGAGGTTTAGAACCTATAACTGTACTAGGGGAGTATACATGACAAAGATCTATATGATATGTCAGAGGGTTTTCTCTAAAAAACAAGTTTAATTTTTCTCCCATTATATCCTATGGGCATTCCATCTATACTGTCATTCACCTGTCATTCCATAGAACACAGCTATAATTCCACTTAATATGAGGTTTAGAACGTATAACTGTACTAGGGGAGTATACATGACAAAGATCTATATGATATGTCAGAGGGTTTTCTCTAAAAAAACAAGTTTATTTTTCCCCCATTATATCCTATGGGCATTCCATCAATACTGTCATTCACCTGTCATTCCATAGAAAACAGCTATAATCCCACATAATATGAGTTTTAGATCCTGTGTCTGTACTAGGGGAGTATATGTGCCAAAGATCTATATGATATTTCAGAGGGTTTTCTCTGAAAAACAGGTTTGATTTTTCTCCCATTATATCCTATGGGCATTCCATCTATACTGTCATTCACCTGTCATTCCATAGAACACAGCTATAATTCCACTTCATATGAGGTTTAGAACCTATACCTGTACTAGGGGAGTATGTGTGCCAAAGATCTATATGATATGTCAGAGGGTTTTCTCTAAAAAACAAGTTTAATTTTTCTCCCATTATATCCTATGGGCATTCCATCAATACTGTCATTCACCTGTCATTCCATAGAACACAGCTATAATTCCACTTCATATGAGGTTTAGATTCCGTGTGTGTACTTGGGGAGTATACATGACAAAGATCTATATGATATGTCAGAGGGTTTTCTCTAAAAAAGCAAGTTTAGTTTTTCTCCCATTATATCCTATGGGCATTCCATCAATACTGTCATTCACCTGTCATTCCATAGAACACAGCTATAATTCCACTTAATATGAGGTTTAGAACCTATAACTGTACTAGGGGAGTATCCATGACAAAGATCTATATGATATGTCGGAGGGTTTTCTCTAAAAAACAAGTTTATTTCCCCCCCATTATATCCTATGGGCATTCCCTCAATACTGTCATTCCCCTGTCATTCCATAGAAAACAGCTACAATTCCACTTCATATGAGTTTTAGATCCTGTGTCTGTACTAGGGGAGTATATGTGCCAAAGATCTATAAGATATTTCAGAGGGTTTTGTCTGAAAAACAGGTTTGATTTTTTCCCATTATATCCTATGGGCATTCCATCAATACTGTCATTCACCTGTCATTCCATAGAAAACAGCTATAATTCCACTTAATATGAGGTTTAGAACCTATACCTGTACTAGGGGAGTATACATGACAAAGATCTATATGATATTTTAGAGGGCTTTCTGTAAAAAACAAGTTTAATTTTTCTCCCATTATATCCTATGGGCATTCCATCTATACTGTCATTCACCTGTCATTCCATAGAAAACAGCTATAATTCCACTTAATATGAGGTTTAGAACCTATACCTGTACTAGGGGAGTATGTATGCCAAAGATCTATATGATATGTCAGAGGGTTTTCTCTAAAAAACAAGTTTAATTTTTCTCCCATTATATCCTATGGGCATTCCATCAATACTGTCATTCACCTGTCATTCCATAGAAAACAGCTATAATCCCACATAATATGAGTTTTAGATCCTGTGTCTGTACTAGGGGAGTATATGTGCCAAAGATCTATATGATATGTCAGAGGGTTTTGTCTGAAAAACAGGTTTGATTTTTCTCCCATTATATCCTATGGGCATTCACTCAAAACTGTCATTCACCTGTCTTTCCATAGTAAACAGCTATAATCCCACTTAATCTGAGTTTTAGATCACATGTGTGTACTAGGGGAGTCTGTGTGCCAAAGATCTAAATGCTATTTCTTAAGCTTTTATTTAAAAATCTATTATTCATTTCCCTTCCATTATAGTCTATGGGCATTCCTCCCCATTATAGTCTATGGGCATTCCTCCCCATTAAAGTCTATGGGCATTCCATTTTGTCATTCGTTTTAGTATGTCCCTTTAGGAGGCTATAAATGGTTATTTATTAAAAGTGATTGTAAACGTCCCAAATGTAGCCTTTACCCACCAAACAGCCTGACAACCTGAACCACTGGAACCGTAGATAAACGGAACATTGCATGGGAACCCTGCATTGTGTGTATAGATCAAATACGAACCACATGGACAAATAAAGATCAACTGAGTATCACGTGTAAACCCTATGCTGCCTTGGCACCTGCTACGCAGACCAACTCTTGTGCCTGGTGCAGTGCACCCCTCGGCATGACCCTGCGGCCCCAGGTGAGACAGGCTGCCGGGAAATTTCCCGTATACCACACCAGCCTTTGTGGTATCACTGGACTTAGGAGATGTTGACCACGTATCGGGGTGTTGTTTGACAGTGACATATACCAGGAGCTGTAAATTCGTACCTGAATTACAATTTGTGTGAAAAAAACACACTGCTTTCCCGGTCAACACCCGAATTCTCCTTGTTGCTGGAGCGGGGTCTTGACGCCCCAACTTCCTGCCCATTTCTCTGTTAAATAGAGGTGTTTCCTGCAATGTCTGACTGCCCACTGACTTAAGTGGGACTGCCCCCGATGTCAGCACTTTACATTTGTTTTGTGTTGCTAAAAGCCTGATGTTGAGGCATTGCAGCAACACCATATGAGTGAAGAAAGTAATTGTTGGTCGCTTTCTAACCTTGTTTAACCCCATGACATGCCAGGCATCAGGAATGAAAAACTGAGAGGGGAGGGGCTTGGTGGCACAGTCATTAAGTGGCCCTTATACACCACTGACCTTTTCTACATTAACCCATTAATAGTAGTGTGATATTGGGTTGTTTTTCCCTCCTGGCCTTGAGAGTTGTTAGACCTCAGCTGCCCTCAAGCATTACCCTTACCTTCACTTTCCTTTTCTGGCACGTTAACTCTCTGTGTTGATCAGTCTTGCTATCTCAGTATCAATTACATTCCGTAAACCTCAGTCGATTAAATTAGCTGATATACCAGTCAAGGAGTTTAAGGTTTTGCAATCCTCTGGCTTTAAATATAAAGGAGAACAATAACTCTAGTTCATAACCGAATAATGCAAACAAGATGCACAGTATGATATTACTATTTGGCTAAGTACAAGCACGGGAGTGTCAATTACATTTGATATTAACCCCTCCAGTACCATATGCACGTATTGTTACCAGTATGTCCAATAGAAAATACAGCAGCATATTCCGAAGCATGCCACATCTGGCCGGTTCTCACGTCAGGGTACTGCCTGCAGTACCGCATGAACCCAGAAGATTCATGTGATCGCTGTGATGACCAATCACAGTGATCACATGACTGCCTCTAAAAGTAATAACTCTGAGCTATATCCTTTCATACCCTCTAATCCCCATTCGCCGTAACCTGTTCATTGCCCTCCACAAAGCCACTTTGACAGCATGAGATGTTGAGCCAATATCTGATGTGTCTAATGTGACATGAGCTGATGAGCCAATATCTGGCGTGTCAGATAATGCTGGTGTCCAGGTTCCACTTCCTAAAAGTTTTTGTTTTTTTTAAAGATTTTTTTATACTAAAAAGTACAAATCTCAGGGGTTCTGTGGACCTCAAGTTGCTTCTGCTGGAAGCTGTTCTTTATATCCACTACCTCCCTGGTCAAGTAAATATGCCCTACATTAACTAAGACTTTATTACATTAAATTTAAAATACAAATCTCAGGGGTTCTGTGGACCTCAAGTTTCTTCTGCTGGGAGGCTGTTCCACATATCCACCCCCCCCAGTAAATTAAGTCTTCTTTACATTAAGTAAGACTTTAGTGCATTAAATAAATGTCAAAAAATTAATTAACCAAAAACTGAAATTGTGGCATTGTGCACAAGTCTCTCATATGGTCCAATTCCACTCCAGTGCTGCAATTTTCAATAGATGAGAATTTGCAGTAGCCATTTTTCTTGCAGAATCCCCCCCCCTACTGCCTGCAGAAGTGGTACTGAATCACTAAAAAAAAAGTTATTAGGACTATTACTGCCCTTCCTGACAATGCATGCCAGACCTCTTATTAGATGTGCAAAAAATCATAAGCAACAGTTGTGATGAGTTCGTGAAAAAGTTGCAGAAATGTACCATGTAATTTCCAGAAAGGCTAAAAAAAATATGTCTATAAATACACGTGGGGCATTTCCATAATCTCGAGATGTGGGTGAACATGTTTTGGTGGAATTTTGTGCTGCTGCACATAACCTGCAAAAAAAAAATCCTAAGCAACAAGGAAGCTTTTGTGAAAACGTTTTTCTTACAAGAAATCGGCTACTGGCATTTCGAGAATTTCCATTGTATAACAGGTTTCAGGCGAATAAAACTTTGCCAGCAGTTTTATGTTATTAATCTAATTGCGATAGCGTTGTAAATTATTAAAGAGAAAATGATTTTATTTATATGATGTTTTAAATATTTGTAACCACGCAATTAAATACCGTACTTGCTTGATTATAAGATGACCCTGATTATAAGACAACCCCCCAAAATTTGAATATTCATTCAGAAAAAGGAAAAATCCTGAATATAAAACTACCCTATAAGAAAAAAAGTGCTATTAGTAAATATGAATTCACATGTAAACTATTTTTTAATATTTAATAAAACCTATGATTGAGAAAAATGCATTTTTTGTTTTTATTTCTTTATTTGCCCACCTGCCCCCAGTTATGCACATTTTGCCCCACAGCTTGCTACTTTGCCCCCAGATATGCACTATAACCCCCTATATGCCACTCTGCCTCTCTGATATGCCAACCTGCCTCCCAGATATCCCATATACTCCTCTACGATGGATATAGAAAGTCTACATGCCCTTTTAAATTGCCATGTTCTTGTGATATTAAAGAATGAGACAAAGATAAATCACTTTTTTCACCTTTAAACCCTTCAGGACTGGGTTTTTTTCACCATGTTTGCATGATTTTTGTGCTTTTGCGATCACTTTATTCAACTCTGATTGCCCACTGACTCATTTAGTGCACCCCCATACGTTATATATAAACCATTATTTTGTATGAAAAATATCTAAAAATGTGGGGAAAATTAAAAAAAAAGGAAATATTTTCAGTTTCACCTATAAAAACTATATATAACCAGTGCAAATGGAAGACAACCTCTAAAAGTGTATTTAGGTATTTGTTCTGTTTTTGGAAACACCTTATATGCCTGGAATCTTCATTTAGTTTGGCACTTACAGGGTTAAATATGAATGACGCGCATCGCTGTTTCTAAACAAGATTTTTTTTAAATGTGGTATCCTGGGAGTCATGCCCCAATAGCACCCAGAAAAAGAAAAACTGCTAAACGGTAGTATATATTTTTTGAAAGATGACATCCCAAAGTATTTTACTAGGGGCATTTTTAACATTTTTGATTTAACCAGTGCCAGTCTGTCCTAAACATTGCATTTCAGTATTTTTTTTTATTTAGAACACCCCTCCCCCCCCCCGAGTAAAGGAATACCCCATGGGTAAGGCATGTCTCTTTGGCACTGCGGGTTCAAAATTGGAACATGCGCATTTCAGTTTTCAAACATGGAATTTTGACAGATGAGTTTGTTGGGTCCAGGTCTCATCTGAGACACGGTAGACGTCCCATATTTCATTTTAACCCCCTAAAACTATATATTTCATAAAACCAGCTCAGGGAATCTAGTTAGGGGCATATTGGCCTGTCCCATGCAGCTCCTGTATGAGTGATCAAAGGGCTTGTGGGGGCTCTTTTTTGATGTTGCTGGTCTGCCTGGAGACCACAGTAGCAGAGCCCCGTACAAAACTGGTATTAACCGGCATTGAAGGGGTTAGCGCTGCACTGATGCTCTCATGGAGCGATCAGGCAGCAGGGGAATGTTGTGTCAGGTCCCCACACCAACCAACAAACAACCCCCTTCCCTGAAGCTGCCGTGGCAGCTGAAAACATGATTGCCGATTTGCCGGCGATTTGCTCCGCGGGACACCTGGGCAGACAGCAGCATCAGCGCCCCTGCGATCAACACGATTGTGGCGACATGTGGCAATTTTTTGGGGATGACGTACCTGGTACTTCCCGGTCTGCAGGTACCATGTAACCATGGCGTACCAGGTATGTCCTGGTCTCGAAGGGGTTAATGTGACCTATAATGTGAACAATTCAATTGTAAAACAAGCGGAACACACATACTGGCTGTGTGCTACATGTGACAACAATCTCCCGTATTCTTCATATGAATGGGCTATGGGGTAGGGTGGCAAGGCGTAACCCTTTTCTTACAAAGAAAAACATCCAAGCCTGGCTGAAGTTTGCAAAAAACAAACATCAAGTCCCCCAAAAGCACATGGGAAATGTGTTATGGTCTGCTGAAACCAAGGATTAACTTTTTGGCCATAGTTCGAAAAGGTATGTTTGGCGCAAAAACATCACCAAAGAACACCATACCGACAGTAAAACATGGTGGTGGCAGCATCATGCTTTGGCGCTGTTTTTCTTCAGCTGGAACCTGGGCCTTAGACAGGGTGGAAGGAATTAAGAACAGTTCCAAATACCAGGCAATTTAGGCACAAAACTTTCAGGAGTCCGTTAGGAAGATGAAGATGAAGTTCACCTTTCAGGACGACAACGACCCAAAGCACACATCCAAATCCACAAAACCATGGCTTCACTAGAAGATTAACGTTTTGGAACGGCCCAGCCAGAGCCCAGACCTGAATCCAACTGAACATCTGTGGGGTGATCTGAAGAGGGCATATATTGCCACGTCAAGATGTGCTATGCTGATAGACTCCTACCCAAAAAGACTGATTGCTGTAATAAAATGAATAGGTGCTTCAACAAAGTATTAGTTAAGGGTATGCACACTTATGAAACCAGGTTATTGTGAGTCTCCCCCCCAAATATTTCAGCTTGTTTTGTAATTGAATTGTTCACATTATAGGTCACATTAAAGGTGGAAAAAGTTCTGATGTGATTTATTTTTGTCTCTCTTTAAAATCACAAGAAACTGGCATTTTTACAGGGGTGTGTAGACTTTTTATATCTACTGTATATGCCAATCTGCCTCCCTGATATGCCACTCTGCTCAATAGTTATGCCTTATTCCCCTCCATTTGCCAATCTGCCCCCAATATGCCTTAACCCTATAATACCCCCCCCCGACTTACCGATGCATCCCTAGAGTTGTCCCCCGTGCTTCAGACATCCTGGTTTCAAGTGGCGGGAGCCGGTGGACATCTGCGCGAAGCACACAGACTACCTCCGCTGCTACCTGGGACTTCCGCCGGGGCTTTTATGACTCAGCACTAGAAGGTAACGTCACGGCGGTGCTCTGTCATAGGAGCCTCGACGGAATTATTGCGTAGCAGTGGAAGGTTTTCTGCATGCATCGCGCAGATGTTCACCGGCTGCCAGAAAGGAAGATCCAGGTCTCCTGCAGCGTTGTGGTGGATCCTCCTCTCTGGCAGCCGGTGAACGTCTGTGGGATGCACGTAGACAACATCTGGTGCTGCTGGCCGGTACTTCTGCCAGGGCATCTATGACGGAGCGCCAGCGTAACTTGCCGGTGCTCAGTCATAGATGTACCGGCCAGAGAGGAAGTTCACACATTTGTAGCTGTTTGTTAGAAAGCAATATTTCAAAGTGGGCTTCCCAAGCAGGAACATAAAATAGGCCCCTGCAGCCCCAGCAGTGATGGGTGGGAAGCCAGAACACTTCACACTCACTGGCCATAACAATTTTTGAGAGACAATGAGCATTAAAGAGAAAAAACAGATGGTTTTCTTTTACTTCTCTCTAAATGTTGCAGAACGTATCTGGGCATAAGAGTCAGCCTTAAAAAGAGGTGGAACAGCATCTTTAATGCCTATGCTGCACCTATTTTTCATCATGGTCTGCATACATTCTATCTATGTCCTCTCTACAAATCACTTTTTAATTGTTTTTTTTTTTACAAATGTGGTAATAGTGATTAATAAAAATATTTTTGAAATTCAAGTTTATTAGGTAATTAAGGTAATGAAACTAGATGTGGCACATGCTATGAGAGTACAACAAGGTAAATGATATGTGACAATTGAAACGACAGGATTATCAGCATCCACATTCATCTATAGATAAGGAGCTTTGAGGTAACCCTACTCAATAAACATGGTGTAGAAACATAGCCTGAGTCGCACTACTAATTACACAGGTCATTTGTGTGTTATTATGGATTTGCTGCCAAAAATTATGAGTTGCACTTAAGAACCTATAATTTATATACACACATGCATGCTTACTTAAGGTCATTCAAGGATTATTATTATTTTGTAAATTACCTCACATGCTTGGTATATGACTGTATTTCTTGTTGTTCAATGGCAGTTGTTGCACTTTTACTACAGCCTCTATTTTGAAAATCAATGTCTTCTTCCAGACCAATAGTACCTCCATAATCCCAATGTATAGCATTACATTACATTTATTTATAAAGTGCTGGCAGATTCTGCAGCGCTGTTACAGTCAGTAGAATAATTTTACATACAAAAACACACACAACAAACTGGTGCAAAGGAGAGGAGGGTCCTACTCTTGAGAGCTTACAATCTAGTCGGTGGTTGAGGGGGAAGTGAGACAATAGGAGAGGACTGCTTGGATGGGAATTAGTTGATCTGGTTCTGATGATGTGTTGAAGCTGTTGATTGTGATGATGGTTGGGAGTAATGGGAAGGAATGTTGTACGCTTCCTTGAACAGGTGGGTTTTCAGAGAGGTTTTGAAAGTCTCAACTAACAGGGAAGGGAATTACACAGGAGGGGTGCGGCGTGGGTGAAATCCTGCTTTCTGCAGTGGTACTTGGTATGCCGTTTCCCTCCAGTTTAACTCCAGTGTAGCTCTTAACTGCCCACTTTTGAAGAGTCCGCTTGGGGTAAGGCCACAGCAGCTACATTTCCAAATGAGACCTAGGAATTTATAGGGCTGCCTCGCAGGATTCAGATGTTTCACACCTTGCAATTAAGCTAGACTAGAGGGCACCAAATGTAACCCTTTGAGAGCAACAGGGTATGGAGACATGCAGGATAAAGACATACGGGTGGAAAACAGGGGTAACAGGAGGAAATAAGGGGTTCAGGTGAAAAGTGTGATAGTCATACCTGTAAGAGAAGGAGCTGTGGCAGACAATAGTGATTGCCCGTGGGGTTGGATGAAAGCATGAAGACCAGGGATGGATGTCTGGATAGTCCAGTGTAACTCTTAACTGCCCACTTATGAAGAGCCCACTTGGGGTAAGGCCACAGCAGCTACATTTCCAAGAAAGTTTGTCATAGCCCCACCCCAGCAACCAAAGCTACTAAAAGACCCATATTAATCCAGCAATTACACAAAATCCAAAATCAGATTAAGCTGTAGGTTAGACTATTATTTAAGTTTAATAAAAAAGATGTGTGTCCTGGAGAACATGGCCAATGTAGTCACCCTACCAGTGGCCTACGACTACTGCGTCTGCATCTCTTTCACAGTCCTTTTTATTTAATCTCTATAATTAAAGGTGAGTCTAGAAGGTATCAGGGAACGCCCCCGAATGTCGTTCTGACAAAAATAAACTACAAAAACTTGTCATGATTTGTCCATTCCTTGCCACATGTAGCTGCTGCCATTACAAGTCTTTTTGGCCAATGATTGATAGAAGTAGCCAAAAAATGGTTATTTTGGTTATTGCTGCGATTGATCCAAGAACCTGAGGGAGTTTTCTTTACTTTTTCATTGGACAAGCATTAGATATATAATGTGCTGATGCCATTTTAATGTGTCAGTAGCAGCAGTCACAGACTGATGGGAGTTGGAATGTGAGACAGCGGCAGCTTAGCAGAGGCTGAGATTGCTGCTCATTGCTCACCTACCATACTGCAAGTTAATTAATATTTATTTGTTTATTTTAGTGCAGAAAATGTACCGTTACGGGATGGATTGGAGAAGCTGTAGTAACACAGGGACTGCAACCGCCATTTTTTCCCTGTTCCTCTCTAGCGTTTCATTGATTAAGATGCTACTAGCCAAACCATTAACCAGTGGCCTATAATAGACCTATAATAGTCCATACATTCTTTGCCAATATAAAAAGTTTAACTCCCCACCACACTACCCCTAAACCCCTTAAGCTAGAAGTATTAAAAATACTGTCGTACAGGGTACTATGTAGTGGATGGATGTGGCCCTCTTGAGCATAAAAAAAGTATGTGGGGCATTTCTGTAATCATAGTATGTTGCAGATCATACATTTGATCTTTGTTCATCAGTGGCATCAATTGTGTAGGAGTAATTCAAAGAAAGTTGAAAAAAAAATGTATACGTTTTTATTAATTTATTATTATGTATTTATTATTTTTTGCATGCTTCTATGGTTTCAAATGAAAGCCCTATTTATTTCTGAAACAACTCCACTATTAATTTAGTTGCTTTTAAAGACTAGCATAGCTGGTTAATTTCTAGTCACGGTCTGGGACAATAACACATTGTGAAATGAAGAAACTGCTTTCAGTTTCATTTTTTATGTGCGATACCATGTGCCAGGTTTCTAGATGAAGCAGACTTTATTTTATACTATGTATTTAAATTAAGGGTGTGCTCAGGCCTGGCCCTAGGATTTACGGGAAAAGGTGCAAGATAATCTTTGGCTTTTTGTTTACATTTTAATTTTTTGAAAATAATAATTTTCAATATACTGTATATATAGATATATATATATATATATATATATATACCGGTATATACTTTTTTCAAGAAATTTTGTTTCCTCCAATGTAGTATGACATTTTGTCAACACATCACAAATACTCCTTGCAGCTGGCTTGATTTAAGAATTACTTAGCTATCAGCAAAGTTTCTTTAATTAATTCATATAGGCGTTCTGTGCTTCCGCTCCATGGGTAACTCCTATTTGGCATCAAATTATGAGAATTAGGTTAAAGAAAACTGTACTGTACTGTACAATTTTCAGACTGTTCATGTCCAGGAGATTAGGCTAAAATAACAGAGTTACAACACATACAAATGGCTGATATGCCTGAAAACAAATAATGCAAATCTAGAACTACTTAGTATCCTTGAATATTTTTTAGGACTCGCAGAAACGGATTTATCCTCTTTATAATAAACTCACTCTCATTCAAAGATAAGTGCGCAATGAGGAAAACACTGTTCAAAAAAACAAGACTGACCCCTACAATCTTAGTAAACGGTCAGAGATTAAGTAAGGTGCAATAAAGTATTATCATATACAACAGAATGACTGGCAAGGACATGTATTCTTCTTTGTTAACTACGATATACAGGAAATGAAACAAACGCTTCCCTGAGCTCACAACAGTTATGTATGGATGCTTGCCCATTTATTATTATTATTATTATTATTATTACTACTATCTTTTATTTAGCAGCGCTTCTTACGATACATATATTCAAGGGGGAGGACCCGACTCCTCCTGGTTGCAGGGTCTTGACATGCCCCGCTCCACACCCATTTTTCGTTTAAATGGGGGTTTCACGCTGACATCAGTGGGCAGTCCTGGATGCTTCCCGCAATGGTAGGTGGAGTGAAGAAGTTCCCACATATGGGTATGACAAGACTAGTATTGACAGACTAAGACATACCAATACATGCCCTGCTTGCAAACTTACAATTTATTAAAATTATTTATTAAAAATCAGGGGGTAATGACGGGGAGATGCACCTGAACAGGGTGTCTAAACACACCTCTGTTCCAGGTCACTTGCCGGATCTGCACCATATATTTACTGTGTGAGTGGCATATTATTATTATTTATTGTTTTATATAGTGCCATCATAATCCGCAGCACTGTACAATGTGGAGAATAATATTGCGTTATTCCCCTGCACTTGTAAGCGTAGGGTTTAGAAAGAAGGGAGACTGCACTGACTCCGACAGTTGTCTCTTAATCTGCAGAGTCGGTAAGTGGGTTTTTTTAGTGTTGGGGTAGAGGGCGTGATTGTATGCTAAGGAGCATGGAGAGGGTGCAAGCAAATGCTTGCCCGGGCTCCAATGCATATTTATGACGACTTTCTTTGTTACAATATTAGTTTCATTTCTTCTTAATTGTTTACCAAGGTACAAGTAATCGTACAAACTACAAAGGTTAACTTGCTGTGTTATGTGGATATCCAACTTAAAGGGAAAGTTTTTTTTAAAAAGAAAAATGCACATACTTTTTGAGGACTTTAATATATATATATATAT
>VKOC01018486.1:0-75705 GCA_009364415.1 Spea multiplicata | reverse complement strand
CACAGTCAAACTGGGGGGGCATTAATAATTTCCACCATTAAATCATACCACTGAAAATATATATCCAAAAGTAATGTGCTATGGAATGATACTTTTGTTATTGGACAATACAATACTTGATCATTCAACATGGGAAGTCTGAAGCCACAATTTAGTACGACTAATCCTGGAAATCCTTTAAACAACACAATACCTTAACTTTTGCACTAAATTATTTCAGGGCCTAATATTAGATCCTGCTGCTGATATATATATATATTAGCCTCTGCTGCCCATATATATTAATATTAGCCCCAGTTGCTGATATATATATTAATATTAGTCCCTGCTGCCGATATATATATGTAAATATTAGACCCTGCTGCCGATAGCAGGTATAGATCAACACATTAACACACAAACCCAGCTTTGCATGTATAGATCAATTGAAATTCACTTGTGATCTCAGCACTGAAGGTAGTTATCAAATAAACAGAACCCGAATAAACGTAGCATTGCAGGTATATATCAAATAAGTACATGGAAACAGCATTTCAGGTATTAATCAACTGAACAAGACATACAAACCATGTATTTGCAGGTATACATAAATAATGTATGGAAACATAGCATAGCAGATATGGATCTACAGAATAACACACAAACCCAGCTTTGCATGTACAGATCAATTGGAATTCACATAAAAACGGCATTAAAGGTATATTTAAAGCCCCCTAAATTACAGGCATAGATCACAGGTTGCACACCACAAAGTCAGCCCTGAAGTACACCTGGCCAGCACCCAGATAACACACATAAGATCTTTGTCCCCAAATAGCCCAGCACAAATCTACTTTGTCTCCAAACAGCCTAGCCTGTGCCATCTTTGTCCCATATACACCCTGCCTGTGCCATCTTGGTCCCCAAGGCTCAAACATCCTGCTAGTGCCATCTTTGCCCTTCCACAATTATAATTCAGACAACTCATCCACATATTAACTTATGCTCTCCCTCATTCAGACAACTCATCCACATATTAACTCATGCTCTCCACTGCATTCAGACACTCATCACATATTAACTCATGCTATCCCTCATTTAGACAATTCATCCAGCATATTAACTCTTGCTCTCCTCATTCAGACAATTTCATACAATATTACTCTGCTCTCCCTCATCCGGACATTCATCACAATATTAACTCATGCTCTCCCTCATTCAGACAATTCATCCACATATTAACTCATGCTCTCCCCCCTGTAGCGACGCCACTGAAGTGGAGAAATCCATAACTGTATGTCCAACACATAATTTATACTTAAAATCACCATATGCAAAAGCAGACATGTTCCTTCATGAAACCATCAAATGCAAACAAGTTATTCGTGATCCTATTTAAATATATCAGTCAGTAACATCACAACTCAAAGTACTTCATCATAATTTATGTAGCTGGCTACTAAAAATATTGGAACGGTGCCTTGTTAAAATGCAAACATGTACAGATAAAAATCTCCTTGTTTCATTGAAGAAAATTACATTATCCTATGGAACAGCAACGAATAGTTTCAATGAGATTTCCTTTCTAGTCTTCTTCAAAAACTCTGGACTATCTTCAAAATACACAAATTATATATTTTATATATATTTATATATATTTCCCAGGCACTTGCTGGATGTGTATGCTCCAAAAATGCCAAGGCATTCTTAAGTTATTGACCTATCACAGGGTTTAGGTTTACAAACATCCCATCTGGGTTTCCAAGATAATATTTATCAGCCAGTTATGGCAATATAGTGGTACCTATTATCATCATTTGAACATTATGTACTAAGAAGAATATGTCACATTTTAAAGGCTACCCATCCTACCCTGGGAAGTTCCCAGGTAGGGCCAACACTGGTGAGGTTTTCTTGAAGAAAGGGACAAACATTTTGCATTGTTAAATCAGTGAGCTTTTGCTAGCGATTTAGCAATACATGTAAGTGTGGATCTGCAGGCTTGACACTTCATAACGTTACTTATTTACAACTTAAATGTAAGGGTAGGCAGTCTGCAGCTCTTTACAACTCTCCCAGCAAACTGCAAACTGTTGATTAACTTCTGAAAGTTTTATATTTTCTTATCTTTGTATATGGCTGGTAGAGTCAATAATCACGTGTTCTTGTTCATGGCTGATGAAGCATAGTGATTTACACTAAGGCAGATGCTATAATCAATGCCCTAATGTAATTACTATAGTAAGGATCGAACAAATGCCTACAATGGTCACCACTGCATGAGCAGATAGAACAGCAAAAACGAACCTATGCATTGTTCAAAGCTACAAGTCAGCTTTGCATTTAATGCTGTCAGGAAAGCCTTTTATGTCACAATTCTCAGCAGCAAGAACCAATATAGTACTTTTCTGCTATACTAAATTACAGTTCTCTGAATCTAGGTGTTAGTCATGTATGTATTTACCCTTCCCATAACACAATTCAACCTAAATCACATGACATCACATTCAATAGATTTTTCTGTAAAAAAAAAAAAGACATTACAGATTAATGCTTAATATCTTTTGCTAATATATGGTAACTCCATTTCCCAGAAGGGGCTCTATGGGCTTCCCAACAGAGGAACCTATTAAAGAACCCACTTTAAGTATTATTTAATTTCCGCACATATTGTGGTGTCGTTTGTAAATTTTGCGCAGCACTTTATTTCTTTGTTTTATGTATTATCTTTTACACACTTGTGGTCAGTGGGTTGGTTCTGCAGCACCAATGTATTATACTTGTTTAAATTGTGTCATTACACCAGATATCTGGCATTTTTATTTTAAGCACTGAATATCACTCTTTTTCTTTCCAATATATGGTAAATTACCCAGAAGATAATATGAGCTTTGTATCTCTTATATTGATGAAAATGAGCAATATGTTGAGTAATGTCAATGTTAATGTGAGTATACATATTTCATGTTCTGCACTACATTAAGGAAATGTATGCAAATCACTAGCTGAAGATGAGCAGTATTAGTGTCCATTCATGTAAACTCATTCTTTGAAGAATTAACTGGGGGAAGATTGCTAGAAGTATTCAACCATTCAGCTTATCTTCCATTACAATGGAATTGCCCTTCTACTAAGACATTAGAAATATGGTAACATGTTCACCATTATCATACCCAAGAGTATGGCCAGTGTGGTGTGCCTGCATGCAATATCTGGTCACTGACCAACTCATTTTGTTTAGCAAAAGGCTGCATTGATGGTACATGAAACAAAATGCACAAAAAGGTCTTAGTATTGCTTAGAATCAAATGTTATATTGTAAGATTTTCCCAGTTAGCATTTTCCCAGTGCGTATATCTACCAAAATATAGCATATTTATTTCCAAGATAAACTAAAGCTGGTCCCACGTACATTTCACTTCATTAACAGTGTGTTATGAAGTTTCATGGGGGAGGGCTTTACCAAGACTTTGTAATGTGACTGTGACATTTTAGAAGGGAAATAATGTATTTTCCTTGCCTAATTTAAAAATAAAAATATGTTCCTGTTGTTTACATACATATATATAATATAATTAACATAATTATGACTTTTAGGGCACTGTGATACACGGATACCCAGTAAACATTTTGAGCTTCTAAAAAACAGAGACATCAGGGGAAGTAAGAGGGACAAAGAAATGTTGGGTCCCAAAGAGTAATTGACCTTTCAAAGGGGGATTTTTGGGATGTGTGGGATCTATAACGCATTAAACCAGACATTTTAACCCAGTTTAGTGGTATAGTAACTAGTTTTGGTGAAGTAGATAACATGTTTGCCCATTCAGGAACTCATGGCTTTAAGGAGACTTATAAATTATTTTCTTTAACTAGGGCCAAATCTTTGATTTATCATTAAATAATGCTGGTCAATATTCCAAGTTTAATTTACAGGAAATATTTAATGGTAATCTTTGTTAGCTGCCTTTCTTCAAAATGTTTATATACATATAATAATGTGTGAAATAAGTCCTACATAAGTGTGCATTATTAATTATTTTTTTTTTTATAATATCATTATTCTTTATTAAATATATCAAGATATTAAGACAAACAAGGACAAGTGTCATTCATAAATAAAGTATAAAAGAGTATACAAAAAATGCAATAAATTACATTATCAAAATAGTATCAAATTTCAGTCCTGTAGTACTCTTCATAGATATTCTCATACGTATACTCTTACATACATTCAACTGCTTAGTAATAAGTGTGCATTATAAAGAACATGTCTTTCTGCTTCATAAGTATGGAAGCAATTCTGACTTCAGAAATGTCTAGACTGTCCAGTAGTGAGGAAAAAAAAGAAGTTTCAGACTACAATGTGTGAAGTACTGGCTGCCGCATGCGGTCACATCTACAGAACAGCACCTTCGTACAATGAGGCAACACATGTTTGCCATTAATGAAGTGAAGGAAGTCTGAGCCGTTACAATGCTGTGACTCACCATTCTAATGCTTACACACACACTGGTTGCTTTTGGCTGTCACTACTGTGGCAGATGTATATAAACCTAGAAATCTCTACAGATTGTGCCAATCAAATATTTTAAAAAATGGTAAAAACAATTAAGCTTAATAGCTCAGAGTTATTTAATGTGCTGAGAATTAATGACTATTTAAGCTCACATCAATACAAAGTAGGGGAAATTAAAAAAAGGCAACAGATTAATGATATGTTCACGAACGAGGTTATTAAGAACAGTTTGAGAAAGTGGTATGGTATACTAGAAGAAAAAGAAACAATAACTAGTATAAAAGCATTAGACTCTTGGCAGGAAGAACTAAATCTTTATATAGACCGGAAACAATGGATTAACAGTGTGTCAGAAATTAATAGAATTACCCATTGTTTAAGTATGGTTGAACTACATTCTAAAGTTCTGTTGTGATGGTACTTAGTTCCAGAAAAGTTAGCTAAATAGCTCAGGGAACTCCATCTACATGTTTGAGATGAAATCAGGGTCAAGGCACTTTTAGCCACATATGGTGTGGCTGTGATTTGGTCAGGCAGTCCTAGAGCGAGTTGTT
The DNA here is from genome assembly GCA_009364415.1 of Spea multiplicata. Classification (NCBI taxonomy): domain Eukaryota; kingdom Metazoa; phylum Chordata; class Amphibia; order Anura; family Pelobatidae; genus Spea; species Spea multiplicata. The sequence continues at coordinate 70,656 of VKOC01018486.1, read as the reverse complement.
ATTTCAAACCTCACAAATATTGTCATCCATACCAACTCCGGAAAGGGCATTACTACATTTGGAACCTGGGTATTATTCCTCCGAATAAAATGGCATTGTTAGTGCAATGTTTGCTGGCTATGAAAATTGTTGTTGCCAGGAAATGGCGACAACAGGAAGAAGTACGAATAGAGAACATTATAAACCAAATAAAACATCAATGTCAAATGGAACAAGTGTTTTTTTTTATGCACAACTGAGATCCGATACATTGTATAAAATCTGGAAGCACTGGTTGGGGAAATACCCTAATGATTGATCATACAATTAGGGCCAGTAATTCATATTTTTTATTGACTCATGAGAGGTCGAGCTCCACAGTACGAATGGCTAATTGGCTTGTAGTTATATATTTAGTGTCATAGGATTTAGGGACACTAGGTGATGTTCGATCCTGTGTCTCCCTGGTCCTTTTCTTTTCTTCTTTTTGATGTATTTTGACTGTGTTATACAGTTTAAGTCTATAGAAGCTGAGTGCATAATGATGAGATATTTAAGATATTTAAGATTTAAGATTATTCATGTATATTAAAAATTAAATTATTATATCTATCCCCCATGAAAATAATAACGTCTTAAAAAAAATTGCTAAATAAATAAATGCTAAAAGTCTCAAGCCCTTTCTGGAAAATGGAGGACTCATATAAGAAACAGATCTGAGGATGTAACTTCTCATTAAAATGATTAGTTATCATACCAATTAAGGCAAATTGTAATGATGATCTTAGTGACATCTGAATAAGTTTGAACCTCGCATTGAAAAACTTAGCTTAGGGTCTTTGAGCAGTTTAAGGCATTTTATTCATTAGGCGGTGGCTATAATATTTAGGACAACTGACGTTTTCAGACCAATTAAGAAAAGAAGAAATTCTGTTTGAATGGATGTAAGTAATATAGTGTATGAGACGTAATAGAAAAGTTATGCGATAAGTTCTACATACTAGAAAATACAGTGTGTATTGCTAGTTCTTTGGAGACAAAAGTCATGCTGTGAAATGTTCTCACATTTTACAAGGTGTTTAAAAATAAAATATCAGAACCTGAATGCACAGCTAAAATATATTCTCAGCATGTAGAACATTTTTAGACCCTTGCAGGTGCATTTGTAAATAATTACACTTGTATAATTGGCACATCTGCAATTACATGCAATAGGCTGTTATGTTGTTACTATAAAATGCATTGTCGTTTGGTCAATAGAGTCTGCATAAGCTAGTGGACAGCTGTCAATAAGAAGAGACTTTAATTTAGATTTTGATACATTATATTACTTTTGAAATATCTTGAAAGCAAATGGATTCCTGGTAGAAACTCTGCTGGGCTTATCCCCCTGGACTGAAATGTGCCAATGTACATTGCAGGGCACCATAGAGGTAATTATTTTTTAACAATGCCCTTGCATCTCCTTCCACTTCTTAAGCAGATGTGATGTCAGAGCCGAGTGAGGCCTCCAACGCTGCCCCAGAAGCCAAGAGTCCTAGTAACAGCTCTGGGGTTGCAGACTTGCATCTCACTGCAGGCTTTCTTGACTTGAATGCAGTCTGTATCCTCTTTAAAGCCGTGGCCCCCAGTTACACATCTACATCAGCCCGAGGCTTTGCAGCCATCCTCATAGGCCCTCTCCCACTGGTCTTCTAGTTGCTGCCACAGATGCACTGTGCTGGAAGGTGCTTCCACCACTGAGACAGTTGGCAGAAGGTAGAACATGCATACAGATTTAATTAGACACTGAAAGAAGATGGTATAACCTAAAATGTTATGTTAACAATGGACACATCAGTTAGTAGTGTAATATTTTTTCCCTACCAAACTAATGCGTTAATGAATATAAGTAATGTAATATACATAAAATGGAGAGCCTAGGCATAATAAAGTACAAACAGAATATGTTTTATAACGGTTCTTTTTTATCAGCAATAAATATTCATCCTGTAGTAAGCTTTAAATAACAATCGGTAGTTACATTCAGGCTTGTTTCGATTTAAAATGTATTAGTATACTTTATATAACATAAACAATTTTAAAAAAGGCTACATTTCCATATATATATAAATAATGATTTTGCCGCCCAGTTGTGATTGAATGTATTTTATAACAGCACACTGTGCTAGTGTAAAATAGAGTCATTGTCACATACACACAAAACTTTATATAACTCTTAATCAGGGAATATTAAAACTGAAAATAATGGTCTTGGCTTTACAAATTAGTAGTACTTTATCATATCTGAACATTTCACTGTCACTGTGTGAATTTGCAATTCTATTCCAATAACTCACGCCTCTAACTAACATAACACAATATATTACATTAGTGTTATAACTAAACTACACATTTTTAAATTGAATGTATGTGTTTTTGTCATCTTCTAAAAAAGAATGACTCAACTGTATGCTAATGTTGGCATTTACAGAGTAGCTAGTAGTGCTAAAGTTAATAAGTGTCCTGCACAAAAAGGCTTCCCTTTTAATCCCAGTTGTACAATTTTCATGCCAGGCTTTTTTTCCATCCTCTCTCACATCCTTTAAATTATTATAAACCAATTTGTGGAGCCAGTTAATATCTTTTTTTGTCTAAATTGTTCTTTATAATATGGATTTTTGTAGTAAGGATTAATGACTTTTGTATAGAGCAGTTTAGGTGAACATTCCTCTGCTAATTTATGGATACAGCTGAAATATCTAAAAAATATTTAAAAAAAAAAAAAAAAAAAAAAAAACCACCCCAAACATTCTATAAGGAAATAATTCCAATAACTTCCAGGGTTTGACCCCGATTCTCTTAGATTTCAAACTAATCTCATGGGTAATGAGCAAATTCTCGATGTCAAACAGTCTGGGGCTTACTCTTTCATATTCTATTCTGAGTTAATGATGTCAGATCATCCCAGCTGGTGCTTTTCTCACTTGTATATAACAGTTATAATCCCTACTTGCATAATTCAGATTATCTTCACTTTCTGATAAGTAATGGTTTTCATAAGAGTCATTATTCTAATAATTTCATTGCTAACACTAGAGAGCTGCTATAGTAGAACGTTTCTAATGGGCTATTAAAGGTTTAATTTTTAACATTCTCATTGAAATATCTTTACAAAGCTCCAAAGTCTTTTAGTCTAGAATAATCGGAATGACCCATGGCTCCAAATTATCTGATACTTAGTAACTATTCTGGAGCTGTCCATCAATTTCTTCCTTTTGTACAGTATTATCCCATAGTTTAGGATTTCCAAGACTCACACTTACCCCTGAATCCGCTGTTTGGCAGATCCAGTCTGGTGTTACACCTGGGGGGCACAAGCTTTTAAGAATCATACATTACTGCAATGGATCTACCAAACCCCACCTACACTAACCATTTTCCAGACAAAAATGAAGAACAAAATGCCACAACAAAAAACATGGGAAACATAGATAAAGTCTTTGGACACTGCCATTAAAACAAATTTAACCCCTTGATGACAAGACTTTTACTTGTTACTTGTACACTCTAGGACAAAGTATATCTTACTATATATACAATATATATCATTGGAAGCACAGCTGCTCACCTATCATTTAACTTTATTTAAGCAAAATAACCCATGTGTAACAATTTAACATGATTGCATCAAGCTAAAAATTTATGGGATCAACAATCTGTAAATCCAGTTCAGGCAATGCAAATTCCACCTTTATGATTTTCTTCCTAAAATTGCCTTTACTCTAGATTACCCAGTCATAGGAAACTTGATCTACTGTCGAAATCCTAAAAGGTGCTATAGAATGCCATGATACATATAATGTTTAAGATAATATCTAAAAAGCTTGACTATGCATAGTTTTTTCTGACACCTGCACAAAGACTAGGGCACACATCAATTTATTAAACCTCTTTGAGTTAACAGGGAGTACAACTTACTTTACATGCAGACCTGGTTAAGCTGGTGTTTGGAACGGCACTGTTTTGGTCAATGCCAGAAATTACATACTGTACCCACATCAAACTATGCTGTTACTTGAATCCAAATTTTATACATAAGGAATATATTATAGGTTATAGTACAACAAACAAAGAGCGAAATCATAAAGTGATCAGTAATTAAAAACGGGTGGGAAAGCCTTTTTATACTTTTCTATCCAAAAGAACTGTTGGAATGATTAATAGCGTTCGTTTAACTAATTCACTTCCAGGGAAGTGGACAAACAATCAAGAGAATACATGGAACTGGGGAACAGGTGGTTGTGAAAATAAAATAATTTCTGAAAATAACACTAGATTATAAATAGCTTGACAACTTATATTTTAAAAATAAATACAATGTTAAAAAGTACAGTAGTGCCAAAAAAAGTGTCCTTCACTAAACTAATTATACGCATATATTATTTGCTCAACTAGCTGGTGCCTGTGGTTTACTTTTTTCAGACCTAAATCACAACAACATATGCACTAGATTAAGGGTAGTTGCTGCTTAAAAGGGCATTTTACTGTCCCTGACAGCCCTTGTATCTGCTCTCATCCATGTTCCAATGATTTGTGACATGTATTGGCTGCTTGGGGCAGCCAATCAGTGGTACAAAAGCACTGTTAAAATCAATAGTAATACATTCTATGCATGTGCACAGGGGTCTCAACAGCTTAAGTTGCCTGGTGTTTAGTATGCCGAACAAATCTCCTGCATGGAAAGTAGCTTGGGGTGGCATAAGGGGCAAATGCATATGGAGCATAATGTTCATTATCTATATTTTGGGGTCTCCACTAAGGGGAATTTCAAAAAGAGTATTTATTGATGCTGCAGGATCTCACTTGAGGATCATTTGGTCACTGAAGGACATATATGGTACAACACAGGGAAAAGAGGATAACTGATGGTAAAAATTATTGTCAAGTTTACTCTGATGTACATTTGCCTCTGATGTACATTTGCCTGAGGAAGCCTGCTGTTAGGTGAAACGCGTTGGGTGTTATTTTATATTTTTACTAGGTTTTATTACCAGCTTGAATAAATAGTTTTTTTTAAAATAAGTTATTCTTGCTCCTGGACTTGTTTTTACTATTTTATATAATTTATCCGGAAAAAAACATCCACTACCACTATATCCTTGGTGGGGATCATACCACATAGGCGCAAAGGAGTGAGCAATTCCAACATTGCTCACCAAACAATGAGTATAACTGACACCATATCCTACTTTTAATTGTACCTTTTATATGAAAAGCACTATGTCTGCCTTCTCTTCGTAATTTCGCATGTACACCACGTTCCAAAAAGTCATCAAAAGAGCCGTAAGAGTACGACACAGCACCTGCCCTTGTTAGGTAGTGATTTTTTCAACGCTTGTACTATGCTGTCAACAAGTAAGAGCCAAGGTAAAATCAGAAAAGGGAAGCAAAATAACAGAACTGAAATACAATGCTCTGTAACAATTCTGTTTATTACTTGAAGCTTTGTAAACATGTTGTTTATTATGAAGAACTCTTTTTAAAGACACAAAGTATATACTTGGGTATTCACCTCTAATCATAGGCTAAAACAACATCCCGGAGATAGTATGGAAATACCACTCTTTAGCTGTAAATGTTCTTTACAAGGAAACAGTGGTTTGGAGTGAGTTTTCCATTAAAATCAACCTTAGCTACTACAGGGTTAGATTATTTTTAAATATTTTCACATTGTGCCTTGGGCAAAGTGCTAATACAATATGACTAGTCAAAGCTTATTAACTTTTAAATTGTACTAATACAGCAATGTTTTTTTTTCTTCTTTTTTTACATATACAGTATGTATATTATTCTGCAAGTTGTCTAAGGGAATTTGAGATTTTTTTGGATGAAGAAGCTATTTGGACACAAATATAAGGCAGGCTTCCCACACAGATAGTATTACAAAGTGCAGCTAAAGTTAAAACTTACCCCCAAATGATCACTTCTTCTCTCAATTTAGATTGCCTAATTTCTTAAACCTTTCTAACAAATGCTTATTTATTGCTTCCTTGCCTTTTCAAACTACGTGCAGGTTCATCAGGTAGTTATTTGATGTGCCCAAATTTGTACTATTAGCGGCAAACATCAAGGAAACAATTGTAGCCCTGTGCTTCCTAGCCCTGAAGCTACATCTATATCACCATATTTAGAAGCATAATCTTTATATTGTGGTAATATTTGTATTATTTCATGACTGTTGATCTGGGATGAAACATTTGTTGCCCTAAACTTGATTAATCCTTGAATGAATTGTTAAATACACTTGCAAAGGGCTAGTGGTCTATGAAATAATTGCTTCGCCAGAAATAACAGTAAACCGACAGACCTTATGTATGATATGTACCTGGGTTTTCTGAAATGGCTCAAACTTGTGAAGAATATCATTGGGAAACATTTCACAACATTGCTAATTTTGAAGAACTAGTGCAGGGCTGCCACCAGAAATTTTGGGACCAATTGCAAACATAAATACAGGGAGCCCTGACCCCTCCCACCTCATACTTCTCTCGCTTTCCTGTTCAATGCCCCTCCCAGTTCCCACCTCATGCCCCAATGTCCAGAAAGGGACCACTACATCCCAGAGCCCACAGGGGTCCAGAAATAGCAGGCTATGAGGGCGTACTGCTGGGAAGTGAGCCATGAGGACTCAGTCCTGGGTAGCAGGCTGTGTGGGGTCCATGACATATCAGGAAGGGTGGCTCCTATGCTGGCCTGGGATCCCTACAAGAGTTACTTGCTGTTCCCCACTGATGACTCGCCTTATGAATTTGATTCATCATTTAGTATGCAAAATATGGTAATAAATTGGCAAAAATAGCCCCAAAAATATACACCCCACTAAAAAAATGAATTGTTTTACCCCTATGAGTAAGCTCTTCTAACCCCACCACCAGCAGCAATTACCAATAACCCCAAACTCTAAAAAAAAAAAAAAAACACTCCCTTCCTTGAATTCACATTCAAAGTGAGACAGGGATAGAGTAAGTCTGAAAACGGTAATTGTTGTGATTATGAACATGGAGATCGCAGTGATCCCATGGCCAGGGGTATAGCTAGTGACTCCCATGAAACTTCCTTGGGTTCCCCGCATAAGTAACACCAGCAGTAGCGCATTCACTTAAAAGCATGACAACACAGGATGTCATTATGGATGCAAAGGGGTTAAACACATCATCATTTCTAGTTCATGCTTACCCATGCATTATTCTAATAAACATCAAGCCTGTGAACTTCTTGTAACAGAACAAAAGTCTTATTTTTCCAGCAAGTAATCATATTGTTATTATTCAGGACACAATTTGGCATTTCTGTAGGGATTATAGTACATATGGCTTTTCGAAAAAGGCAATATTTCTATATCTTTTCAATCCTAGGAAAGTTCAGCAATGTTTAAAAGTGTATGTAACAGCCAGGCGTTTCTAGGCGTCCGTACTATCTATCCTGTATTCCCTGAAGCCATGCAATTTGTTTCTATGATTATCATGTATTTGTGAAATATATATAATTATAATGTATCCATGAAAAGGTTGCACATTATTGTAGAAAAGCCAGTTCACATTTTCAAAAGCTAAAGTAACAACATTCATGTGTAGGGTCGGCACCAACAAAAACTGGAAGACTAGGCAACTCCAAAGAGCACCAAGGGCGTCCACCATAAGGTTCATTTATACGTAAGAAAACAAGTGCATACAGCGAAGAAGTGCCAGTGGCATAATTTGCCCCCAGTTCTTATGTGAACTATGATGACTGGGTAGAAGTGGAGGACTGTTGCTAATACAGACTCCAGCCTAGTTCTCCAGACCAGATTCACCTTTGGGAAACATATGTCCAGGCAAGTATCCTTACCTAGCTAAAGTTGGAAGGAAAGAGGCATTTTTGACAGCTTGGGCCCACCTCAGGTTTATCTCCACATGATGAGCCAGTCCAAACTGAAATACACTGTTATTATCATGTTTATTATCTGATGGCAGAGCTGCCAGGAAACAAGGAAAAATAAGAAACAGCAAGATGCATTTTATAAGTGTCAGCATCTCGTATAGATTATGAATCATTTCACAGAGCTAGAGTTCGCACTGGACCACCCAGCTCTAAGAAATTGTTAAGAATGTATACCAGGTGCTGCCACTCATAAAATGCATTTATTAGTTCTGTTTCCTGCTTTTCTGAAAGCTCATCCATCAGATAGTAAACATGACAATAACTGTGTCTGTCTAGTTAAATAAATTACCCTGTCTCGGTCTTATTAAAAGAAGTTAATAAGCACAGATCCCTTACATTACTTCAATAAAGATTTAGCTGAAAACAAGCTTCTGTCAGAGAAATGCCATTTTCCATGCTAGGCAATATTATGCTTCCAACACACATGAATGATTTGAAACATGGGACAAAATAATTGACTTATCTGATAAAAAAAGGAGGTAGCTGGCAGTGCATTTGTAGCAGGTCCAGACGGGCCAATTGGCACAATCGGCAAATACCCAGAAAGCCAGTGCCCGATAGCACCTTCCAGGTACCTTTATTATTGTTCAAAAGGCCAATCCAATGGTTTAGCCTATGGCAGCCTGCTGGATGCAAATAGTCACATGCTACAATAGCATAGGACTGTTGCATGCAGCCATATATTCAGAATGTGGCTGCACCCATGTTATTTATTGGGTTTAATGTACCAGGGCCAATTTTATTCCCGGCTTACAGCAATGTGGGATAGGTGATTTATCTCTACAGTTTCATCATTTCTGACGCCATTGCTCTGTTTCGTGATGATATTGGCTTCCCATATCTGTCATTACTTTACAGTCAATAATTGCCCCTGTATGTTACTGCGCTTGTCTATTTTTAAGTCAAAAGGCTCATTTACAGTTGCAGAAAGAAGTACGGGAACCCTTTGGAATTACCTTGATTTCTGCATATATTGGTCATCAAATTAGATCTGATCTTCTAACAATAGACAAACACGGTCTGCTTCAACTCATAACACTACAACAAAGTTTTCATGTCTTTTTTATTGACTTCTCCAAAAGCTAATTGGAGTCAGGAATTAGTTAACTTGAAGTCCAATCAATGGAATGAGATTGGGGCTGTTGGACAAGCAACATTTTTTTATTGTAGCTATTGAGAAGAAGCATTACCTAATGTGAACCATGCCTTAAACAAAAGAGATCTCTGAAGATCTAAGATTAGGCACAGTACATTGACAACAAAACCTTACCCCAATTGTAAAGTATGGTGGAGGAGGGCATCATGGCTTGGGGCTGTTGTGCTGCCTCAGGGCCTGGACAGTTTGATATAGTAAATATTCAATTCACATGTTAATCTAGACATTTTGCAGAAGAATTTAAGGCCATCTGTCCTCCTATTGAAGCTCAACAGATGTTAGGTAATGCAACAAGACAACGACTCTAAGGACACAAGTAAATCAACAGAATTATTTCCACAGAGAAAATGAGGAATGGCATAGTCAGAGTTCTGAACCCAGCCTGATTGACATGATGATGTACCAAGAGGGTGATTATTAGTTGAAGCAGTCTGTATTAGTTTATTGTTGATAATTAGATCAAATTTAATGACCACCATATGCATAAAAGGGGTAATTCTAAAGAGTTCACGTAAATCTACTCTATATTATTTATATTGTATACATTATTTACAGAACAGAAATCAAAATTCAATCTAAATTCAAGGGGCATGGAAACAAAACCACACACAGTAAAAGGTATGCAACCTTGTGTTTTTAGAATTTTTTAGATGTAAAAAACATTTGATCCCTTATTCGCTCATAATTTACTTATGTAGTGAGAATGTCACCTTTAAAATAGACCATGGAAGTGGAGTCAAAAGGGGTGGATCTATATAGCTCCATCCCCTTGCAATGTGAATTTTTTCAGCTCCACCAACTTCGCTTTATATTGACTGTGTGACAGAGCAAAATGGACATTAGGAGAGAGGCTCGTCTGTCAGGCTGACATTACAGTAAGTAATATTGTTGTGTAACTAATACTATAATATCACACTATAATGTAGTGTTATTAACCAAGAGCAAGCTGTACCAAAAATATAGAATAGCAATTTAATTTTAACATTTGCAAAAGCATATTGTGCGCACAAAATTTTGGCTCTGGGAAAATTTTTGCACAAGAGAAATTTTCTGCGCACACAAGAAAAATTAGAGGGAACATTGGCCTCAAGATAATAGAAGGGTCTAATACCCATAAAGGGTAAGAAACGAAACAAAAGCATTAGGCAAATTACCAGCAAGGGTTTAATGACATGTCTCCAATTCACATATCATTCTTTTCTTGGAAAGCTTACTGTTTCACAGATCAGCAGGAGCCATTATCTATAAACCGTCAGATTAAAGGGATAACCTTTGAAGATCATTCACATTCATTTCTGGCATAGACTTTTGAATTACTGTTTCTGGATTGTGTTCTGATTTATGCTTTAAAATTTTAATTAGTGCAGACCAATTAATTACATGGCCAGTCTGACCTTCTTGTCAACTTAATAGTACTGGTTGGTCACCTGTGAATATAAAAAGGCAAACTTGCATGCCAGTCATGTTTCAAGTGGTAATAAGGAAAGAAGACGATGTAGGAGAGGGGCTGGCAGAAGTAGCACATAATAGGAGCACAAGAGGCATATGGCAATCAAAAAGGAACAGTCCAATAAATAAGGAGAAGACAGGTACCCAGAAGACAGGTACCCAGACGTTATCAAGTACAGTTACATCATGATTCCAGAAGAGACCAAGAGTAAAAATTCATACCTTTTATTGGACCAATATAGAAAAAAATGTTAAGTATTTTTCTAAATTAAAAGATTATTTGACTTTACATTTTTTCTATGTTTGCCAAATAAAATGTTTAAGCGTTGAGTAAACACACCAAGAATCCAAAAAAAAGCAGTAGTCAAAGGTAATTTTGTTCTTTACAGAACGTTCCACTGTAAGTATTGCAGTATTAAGTAAATACATATTGAAGTCCACTTTACAAGGACTCATTATTGTTTCGCTATTGAAGCTAGAAATCACGCCAAAGTTGTCTAGAATACATAGGGTTGGCTGCTTTTTCTCCTACTGATTTTAATGAGAGCTCTACAGCATATTTGCAAAAGGTATACATAACACTCTCTGCTTTCAGTAGAAACTGATTGGAAGGATGGAAAATGAGACATAAGTCTTATTCTCTAACTCCAGGGACTAAATCAAACATTCACCAATTTCAATGAAATGCACTGGCATCCATGCAAAGAGGTCTCCAATAACCAGTAGTGCGTGTTGACGCATCACACAAACTATGCATAGACATCCAAAGCAGAGTCATAAGTGGCATGTAGAACATAGGGGCACAGGCGCAAAAGCATCTGGACACATGTTTTGGCACTTTTAAGAAAATACTGAGCAGGTCGCAGACCATATAAGAATTTTCAGGTTCCTTTATAAGTCCTTGCTGCAGAAAAGACGTCTATGTCTTAGTGTCTTCTTTTCCATCCAGCTCCTTTTAAACTTTAATGCATTGGCCACCATCACACTGATATCAGTTTAAAAATTGCAAGTCTGACCACATGCAGCCTTTTTATTTTTCAAAATAAACTACTCATACTTAAAAAGACATGTATATTATTTGCACATATCTACACAATTTATATCCCAGTAAATCCATCCAGTGTGCAGTGAGGGCTTGGCAAACATATTTGCTGAGTACAACATAATATCAACATGATAAAATCAGGATATAAAGTGTTACTGGAAAGAGGGATAGGAATTAAATATGACAGTTTTTATTTGCATTTCTGGAAATATTATGCCACAAAAAGTGCAGTTGTGGTTTATAGGTCAACTACACTGGACAGAAAAAAGAAAACATGATATAATGTTTAGATATAATTTATCGTGAGTGCCTTATTCTGTGTTAAATTAAAGTTATATTCACTTTAAAAGTAACCTAAAAAGGGACAAATCGCAGTCGCCTCTCTGTGAGTGAAATCATCAAATTAACAGTTCTCCCAAATCCTAAATGCAGACAGTCTGTTCAAATCCAGTATTTCAATAACCAAAAGTACAGTGTAAATTTACATTTCTGTAAAGAATTTAAACCTCTTAGATTGAAACTCTCCCAAAACAAACATAAAGTCCTTTCACAGCCCTACCCAGAAATCTGATTGGATTCATAATGAGGAATTCCACCAAAGTGGAGCCAAAGTTAACCCCGGCATGGAAATGTGATGAGATCATTTATACAGAATGCTAGAAATAATGCATATTCTTAAGTAATGACAGCATATGGGATGATTTCACTTAATTTTGATTCCGCACATTACGCTTTTACATGTTACGCGCTTTGTCTACCGGGTGATAATGTAATTCTGGCGTCCTTATATATGAGTCTTATTTTTAACGAAGCACACACTGTCAGCAAATGCATAGCGCCCAATTTCTGTGCACATTCAAATGTATCAGTATGTTAACACACGTTCGCTGTTTTCTTATTCGCCATAATATTTTTACTTTTGGGAAAAAATAATAGTTACAGTAACGCTTGGGCACAATTATCAAATAAGTAAGCAAAGCATCATTATGCTGTCTGCAGTGCAAAATTATGTAAAAAAAAATCGCCAAGAGCCAAATCATTAATGGGGAAGCCAAAGCACCAAGCCAAAGGGTAATGGAATTCCGCCATGGGTGCTGAAAATCATTGTCGTGTAGCTTTTGAACCTTTGACCACCAGGACATTTAAGGCACTCAAGAGCAACTTAGTTGCTGGATGGCTGTAGCATACCTACTAGACGTCATATTATTTCGCTTGTGACATCAAGCGGTCATGTTCTTACTCACCAGGATGTGCGTCAGCTGAATGGTGATAAGAGGAGATCCCGAGAGATTTGGACACAGATTGGGGGGTGGCTCCACTTTTAAAGATATAAGGTAACTGGTAGCTGATATCATGTGTTCTTTGTACCGATCTGCGCCGGAAATCCTTCAAAGGTAAAGCATCATAATCAGAAAGAGAGTATTTTATTCTACATCATAATCAATGCATGTGCACATAAAACTAACATAAAAAATATTTTATCACATACGATCGTTGGTATGATTACAGTTTCTTCAAACCTTTGCAGCATTCAAACAGCCATGCCTGGCTATTAGCTTTATTAGCAACATGTGTGAAAATTAACAAATACATCAATAAATATTTAAAAAACATGAAAAATTATGTAATATCATCATTTAGCATGAAGAGAAGAACATGTGCCTATTTCATTTGGCACCTTACACTAAGAGTATAATTGACTATGTTTAATTCATGTTTAAAGTTGTAAGCCCCCTCTGCTCTTTAAGCCAAAATTCATAAGAACGTAAAAGGTTCTCTGTCCAGAATTAATGCCAAAGCTACATTGATTTAGTAATAATGAGGAGGAAAGGGCCAAGAATAACACAAAGGTGTATTTTGTTGTATGCTTCTACTTTTTCCATACAATCCAATTATCATTTTTGTTTTACATACAAACACTAATTTCTCCCATGCATTATCTAAAACGTATTTAAAACGTTGGTTGTCCATGAAATTTCCAATTTATATGCTGTTGATATGATTTTTTGTTGCCTGTGTAGAATGGTGGAGACAATAAAGCATGAATGTGTAAGATTTATATTCAGACCAGGAGGAAAACACTCTTGCTACTAGCTTCTTAATAGAGAGGTGGGATCGGCAAATGAGAATTTGATACATTGGTGACAGAATTATATGGCTTTATCACGCCCAATAATGGCTGGACGTTGCTTGTTGCTTGTAAGCTTGTAGTCAACATTATGTGTAAGTTTGCTTGGAACACTAAATATTTTAGGAATTGTGTCGGGGGATGAGGGTAAACTCCCCCCAGAACACAAAAATGTACATTTTTGCAATTCCAAAGAAAGGCGACAGGGAATCTAGGGTGCATCTTCACAGTTCCAGGTTTTTTTCTCTACTTTCTTATGGGTTTTTATTGCAGTTTTATTTAGTGAATGTGTTGTTGCACTACCGCTGTCCCTAGAGTAAATTTATTCTTTAAAATTGTACAATATAAAATAAAGTATATTTCTATGGGGATAAATACTGCAAAAAATCATTAGAGGACGCAATATGAAATGTAGAAAGAAAAAGCAGCAATATTTTAATTAACCACTTCTCTGCCAATGTGACAACATTTAAATATGACCCTTGCTCATATGTGATGGGCTCTCTATTTAGTGAAACCATAAAGACAATGAAAACACAGGGGAGCCATTTTCATATTCCAATTTTAAATTATAAAAAAAAAACCTTTCCGCAGCTGCTTACTGGCTATAAACTGGGTATTAGATATAAATTTCTGAGTTCATTTGAGGTAATGGGGAAAATAATTGGTGATATATGAAGAAATCATCCACCAATTGAGACACATTAAAAAAAGAAATGGAGAGGAAACCTGACAGCAGCACCTGCGCAGCTATCGACTGGCATTTAACCAACAGCAGATCAACAAGGGCTTAAAATGATATATGTATGTGTAAGTTAGAGCGTACGGTTTAACAAGCTAGCGGGTTTTAGATCCACCTGGCAACAGTTACCAAAATGACTTATAGTAAATTTCATATAAATGACGCTTCAGCTTTACTAAAGATTAGTGTGAAATGGGCTTCTGGGAAGTTTCACACAAGGATAGCAGCATGCAGCTGAGCTCAGGTAGATATGGACAGAATCCCGTTCTAATTCTTGCCAATGGTACTACTGGAGCCTTCAAAGGGGTCTCAACTTAATTCTATGGTAGCAGCGGTAGGGGTGGCAAGTATCACATTTAGGGGTGGCATTTTTATCAAGTAAAATGGCTATACAACCAATTCCACTCTTAGACTCTTATGATTGACTGGCAGTGAAAAAAATGAAAAGCATATTCATTTTCATTGATGGAGTAATTAAATAATACATGTTCCCATTCTGCTATATTAATAAAAAATGTATATTAACATTTTAAATGGTTAAAGTATAAATGCTTTTAGGGAATGTTGTTAGAAGCGTGGCTAGAAGGACAGGCTTTTTTTAAATACTGTTTGCATGCCACTACAGCCTGTTGATAAGAGTTTTTTAGGAGAATAATGTATTTTATTTTACTCATAAACCCATTTCCTGCTCTTTCTGTAATTCTATTGTGACCATTAGGACTGGACAACACTGTGATACTGTAACGTGGAATTCAGGTGAGGAACCCAGCTGGACGCGGGTAATCTGAAGCACAGCCCTGAGAAGGACCGCGGAGAAGGTAAGTATCGAGCTAACCGCGGATACTCGGGTGATAGGCTGCGCTGAGGTACGGGACCCCGATGTCCCGGACCGTGATAGATACAGTCATACTTCTCAAACTTTCTGAACTCCTAAAAACAAGAGACATCAGGGGAGGAAAGAGAGACAGGTGGATCTCGGTCATAAAAACGGGATGTTCAGGGGTTTGTACTAGTTATGCATACTTCCGAGAAATTTTGGGTGAATTTAAAAATCTGCAAATTGTGAACATGATTTCCAGAATAAAAGTATATTTAGCACTTAGCAACCCGAGTATTTTAGAAGAAAAATCTTCACTTACAACTCGACTTACAACTTCTGCGATTTTGGAAAATTCTTATCTATCAGTATCCGTCTGAAACAGATGCAATCCAATGGAACTTCATGGAGATCCAACTCTTAAAACCGATTTTTCATACAACACAAAGCCAATGTCAAATCCAGATGAAATATCTTTGACATTTACCAGATGCAATGGAATGTTGACAGTCCATCTAACTGTTAGGGCAAGAGGCCATAATCTAAAACTAGAAGGCCAGAGGCTTAGATATAATGTAAAGAAGTTACACACAATGAGATTATGGTAGATAAGTGGAGCAGTACTCCAGAGGTAGAGGTTAACACATTGAGGCAATTTAAACATACATGACTTAGGCATAAGGATATTCTGATTATAAAACAAGACCAGGGAACAAATCTGGTTTCAGGTAAAATGGTTAGACTAGATGAGCTAAATGGTATCAGAGATAAGCTTCCAATTATATTGCAATGAGAGCTCAAATTGCATATAAATAAGCAGCACCTTAACAAGGTCACAGTGACCTTCCCAAGTTGTGCTGCCGAGAAAATAAGAATAAAAGAAGGGTACATGATTTTACTGAACAATTACTAATAACAACAATAACATGTATAAATGCATCCCACGTACAGGATTTGTCCTTATTTTATATGTATATATCTTTATAACCATCTCTCATCATGCAGCATCAATTGAACTTAACCCCTATTATATAAGAACTAAAACTGTTAAAGCACCAAAATATAAATTCACAGCTTTTAAAGTCTCATTTAAAGTTACAAATTACCCACAGAAAGTACATTTTTCATGAAACCTCCAACAGCTTTATTATTATTATTGTTCACATTTTAAAGGTTAGCTCTAGTCAGTTAGTTTAATCGTACAAATGTGTTATTACCGCTGAAGTAACATTTTAAAAATATGGCTTAAAGTAAAAAACTATTAACAGCTTACATGTTCTAAGGTTAGATTTGCTATACATTGAGCAATGTGGTTTGTGAACATGGTGTCCAACAGATAAATATTGTATAGCGGTTCTTCATACGTTGCTTTGTAACCTCCTCAACTGAATACAACGGGCACCTCTGTTAGGACATGTTTATCAATGATAAACACTTTGAATTACCAATCCACTGGGCTTTATAAGATCAGTGTAGTATAGACTTATTCATGTTAAGGTATTCACAATAGGATGGCTCTTTACAATGTACATGTCTGCAAAGTCAGATTCAGAAAAAGGGGCAATTTAGATGTAAACCCTTGTCCCTGCGATTCCTGAATTGAATGGAGAATAACTATTAGAGTGGGCAAGATACTTTGTAATAGTGTGCAATGTCAATCAGGAGATGCAAAATCTAGTAAAACGCTAAGGGGTTATGTATAAAGCGACTGGTGCAATAGTTTAAAACTGGTGTTATCGCCATATCAAACAATGGAATAGTCCGATCAGCTGGGGCTTTCTTTGTACACTTCTACACAACGCCCCCCCCATGTTTCAATAAGTTACTTGCACACATGGCGAAAACTTTACTGTACCTTGGCAGATATCAGTTGTAGGAAATGATCAGATCAACACTAACTAGTGATGTAAAATATATAACATCATTGCCATTCTGTCTTCTGATGAGCATTATGTATGAGTGCTAAACCACAGCAGGAGAGATTAAAATGTCACTCTGTATTAATGCAGTGTCAACTAATAAGCAAACATATCCATAAAAATTGTGGACTCACAAGGCTTGTGATATTGTCATTATTTAAAATGGGATAAATAGGTAAATATGTTTAAGTGTCATGGTGAATATGTTAAAAGTGTCAAAGACAAATGTCAAGACTGTGCATATTTTCCAACTCTATGACATCATTTGTTAGTTTATCTAAACTTACACAGCTCAATGTAAATCGTCTATTTTGACATAACATTTCTCACCTGGTGTCAGTAGGTTTGATCATCCTGTAATGGTAATGCATAGTGTGGTAGAGCAATCCAACGATGGTAGTTCGGGCTTTGATATATAAGAGACAGAAAGTAAGACATTACATTCTTCATCGTATTCATCTCACCCAGCATTGGCCTGTTAATTAAATTAACCACTTTTTTTTTCTTCAGAAGATCGCACTTGCACTGTAATTAGTAACACAGAGCTGTAAGAAAAAGAATCTCTTTATTTGGCTAAAGGTTCTTGGCATTCCAGCAGTTCCCAGTTCCTGCAAGCGACCACTATTTATTACTTTGACAAGATTTTTCTAAGAGTTACAATAACAAGAAAGTATCCAAGAAATTATGAACATACTGTACATAATTAGTTCTGGTTATCTTCATTTTATGTCACATTCTTCCTTGTTATAAAAAGCGCCAAATTTGTATCTTTGGAAAATCTAAATTATTGGAATCCTTGTTCATGAGAATGCATTTTTTTTATATATTAAATGGGCCATATGTTCAAATGGCAATATTAAAATATCTGAAAACCTATTTCTTTTTGTGGGCATGAAATAGGAAATGCTTTACTACTGGCTCTGCCCATGTTACCTATATTAAGACATCTTTTCATTATTGCTTAATTACAATAAAATATTCTCCTCACTGAAAGACTCTTTTAGTACTAAATCTGTGAGCTGGTCTGTCCGCTACATTGTTATGATGGAGTTCTTAAACAGGGAATTAAGTTAAATCTTTTTTTATGCCATAGGCTTTCAACATTAAAAGAAAGCCCTTGGTGCTCATTTTGGGCTGCCCAGGAATTATGAAGGGTTATAACAGAGTTTTAGAACTAGTATCTAAAGCAAAATCCTTCAAACTTGGGATCAAGGGCCAAAACTGGAAAGCTCATAACTCTGTCCTCACTATGCTGAGCACTCCAAAAGCTAAGTGGGGGAGATGCCAATAACAGAGTAAGAAAACACCAAGAATGTGCTATCATTCCAGAAAACCAAATGGAGACTATTCCCTACTTGGCTATACTATAATGGTGAAATAAATGCGCTTTTCAGAATTGTTTGTCCAAAAATAAAATACAAGTAAGGACTATATTCCTCTGATTTATTACTGTCTTCAAAATATGTTGCAGGTGCCACTATATTACTGGGTCACTTGGCTGGGCTTGCCCTTTCGGACAAAATTTACATACAAATTTAACAGCAAATTCAAGCCCATTTTCACTGTTATTGCTTCATTTGACCAGTTGGTTGGTTCTGTATCAGAAGGTACAACCAAATAAACACATGGTGAATACCGCCAAAAACAGTCATTTTACAGCTGGACGAAATGGGCAGACTAGATGGGCTAAATGGTCTTTATCTACAGTCTAATTGTATGTTTCCAGTAGCGTTTAGTATTCTAGTAGAATTTTTTTGCTCTCAAAATACATACTGTTAGGCTTAGCTGCCATGTTGCTTTTATTCCTGCTGAGCACAACTGAAATTAACATTTAATTTAGGAATTAAACCATTATATTAGTTCAGCAGGTTTGTGTGCTACTTATTACAAAACAAAGTAGGATAGCATAGCTGTTTTTGTTTTCCAACATGAAAATGTCAACTTTTATCAACATTTTTACTGCAACAGTGGCACACGCGTCTTTTTGGCTCTGTACGAAGTAACAAAAAAAAAGGCTAATTACGTTTTAAACAATTCACAAGATCACACTGTTAAAAAAAAAACGAGTTTAGGTAATTTTCTGAAAAGCCCAACAATAGGAACATATTTCTTTAACAATCATAACATAAAAGCTCTCTACTGTGAATGAGTAAAGCTTCTACTACAAGGCAGTAGACTTCATTAACTCAAGGCAGAAGACTACTAGGCAACTTCCTTAACTTACTGAATGGGGAGCACGAGTCCACTTATAAGTTGCTTCATTCACCACAACACGATTCAGGTGATGTTTTTGCATTATTCTATATTCTCATTAAAATAATTCAAACGGAGTAAACATCATTTGAGAACATACTCTACCCCAAAACGTCATAATTTCAGAAGTAAAATGTGTAACTATAAGTGAAAATCTCTGTTCCCCATATAGTTTTGTGCATATTGGTTTGTAGCATGTTTCCTGTCTTAGATTAAAAGTGCCTCCAGTAAGTGCTTTTTTTTTTATTGACCCAAGCTGATTACTAAGTATATTTTAAATATGAATCTAGATTTAATCTATAAATCATCAACAAAAGCCAAAGCTAGGTCATTGGGTTGTAGCCTTTTACACTGGAGATTCCAGGTAGTTTGATGAGCTATGGGTTTTATATATGACATACTGATATATATTTCTAGCTTAAAACATATTTTAGTCATGGTCATTTTTGATAACAGTATAAGGAAATATTTTATAACATTTTAAAAGAGGAAAACCTGGGGTCAAATTTATATTCTATAGAGAGAATATGTTGGAAATCCAGAGGTTTAAATAATATAAATTTCTCTCACAGACCTTGCGCAGTAAAGTTCATTACCTCAAGCTATTTGAATGTTTTAGAAGATCAATAAAAAATTAAATACATTTAGGAACATTTCTGATGAACACAGCCAAAATATGTCTAGAGTCACCTCTAGCAAACACTGTTCCCAAACAAGTATATAAGGAGTATATTTTACTCCTGTGTATTACATTCTCATATAACTTTTATTTTAAATATGAAAAAGGCATTCAGAGAAACCTGTGTTAGTTGATGGTCTACCAACAGTTGCACAATATATCTAATACCGCCTTTTATTAGCTCATTCCAGCACCAAGCATATAGTATGACTAAGATACCATGTTTTACCTATGTACAAAAGCTGCCTGAAGGGTAGGTGGAGGAATTATTTAGTTCCCGTTGTCCTGTAACTCACATTAAGAGGTAAGTATCCTTACTAACCTATAGTTCTGGTAGCATACTACAAAGTATAGACAAGTAACTTACATTTAATGTGGAAAGCTTCTCCAGGGACTGAGATGTAGGTAAGTATCCTTACTAACCTATAATTCTGGTAGCATACTACAAAGTATAGACGAGTAACTTACATTTAATGTGGAAAGCTTCTCCTGGGACGGAGATGTAGGACTGGCCTTCAGATGGAAATCGATAATGAGGCAAACTCAAAGCTTGAGGCACCTTCACCATAGAATAATCTGCAAGTGAAAAAGAGCAGCTAGGATGAACCCAAAGCAATAGCTTTTGTACGATAAAATATTTCAACTCATTAAGCTACAGTATTGTATCAAATTTGATACCAAGGCACTTTTCAATATCATACAAATGTCAGACTGGAGAGTCATGTATTTGATTGATTTAGACCAGAACTTCTTAATTCAGCTAATAAAGGCAGCCCCAACAAGGCATGTTTGCTGATCTCCTCACATGAACATTTTTAATTACTCTATACAGCATTTAAAAAAAATAATCTCGGACTACATAGAGCATAACCAAATTACACATCAGTGATTGTTTATCATGAAGGTTACTAAAGAGATTTCAAGTTAGTCAGATGAAATATTTAGAACTCTGACAGCCCCAATGAACTATTTCCAATTGCATAGAAATGTCAAATACCTCTACAATTCTCTGCCCATTCCTTTCATCCAGAGACTGTTTACAAGAATACATTTTTGGTGCCCAACAGCTCAAATCACAGGGTTTTTTTTACATATCCTGTTAACAGAAGGTCCTATTGACCTTCAGTCTTCTCAGTGACTTGACATCAAGCATTTCTTCAGATAAATATTTAGTACATCAAAGAGTATCTAAATTATTTATATTCAACACATTTTATTTGTACTTGGATTGTACTCATGCATCACAAAACATTTTTAGATGTAACGGGGTCTGTATTTTACAAACCAAACAGCATTATAACTTTACATTTCCATAGCTCCATGCCCATCATGACCTTAGGTTGTATGTACAGCATAAATAGTGCAGCATTTGAAAAAACTATCGTTTTTTTTTCCTTTTTTTAAGATAGAATATTTGCATAGGATGTACACTTCTACTGGCCAGCCCATGATGTGGAAGGTAGCTCTTTAAACGATTGTTGTCTGGTGCCAGTGTACAAAGACAATATAGGACACAAATATGAAGGGATATATATTTTTGTCAGTGAGATTATAAGAGATAGTAAACTATAAATGGCGACTCTCAAAATACATTACAATCGATGTTTCCATATTACATATATATTACATTTCATGATTGATGCAATGTAGCATTATTAGTACATGTCACTGAATGACTGTTGGGATCTGTCTAAAAACATATGTAGGCTACACATACAGTGGTTTATGGAATAGTGACGATTTTAATCTGATATGTAGTTAATCTGTTTTGAAAAACAATTTACCATTACATTTATATTCATTTAAGTATAGGAGTGCACACTATTTTATTAGGTCTTGTTACTGAAAGACTGTTGGAAATATATTTGTTTAGTCATGTTTTCCTTGGGTTTGGATTCATAATTGGTTATATACTATATCTATATTTTACTCACCATATCCAGCCCATAAAACATGCATTTCCAAAATGGTAATGTTTACTTATTCTTCTACCAAAACTTTGTTACAAAGAAAGTATCTGAAAGTATCTGTGGATATGGTTATGTACTGCAAATGCTTGATGGTGAGGTGAAAACTGGTATTTAATATTTGTTTATTACAAGGGTCCTTCTCTCTGGCAGACGGTGGATGACTGTGCTACACAGACATCCTCCACTGCTGCTAGCACTACCTCTGGGGCTTCTCTGATGGAGCACCAGCATCACATGACATTCCGGTGCTCCACCATAGAAGCCCTGGCAGAAGTGCCGGTAGCAGCAGCAGAGGTTGTCTGTGCGCATCCCGAAGCTGGTGAACGTTTGCGGGATGCGCACACACATCCTCTGCTGCTGCTGGCACTTCCACCGGGGCTTCTATGGAGGAGCACCGGAAGGTCATGTGATGCCGGTGCAGAGTGGCATATATGGGTGTATAAGGCATATCAGGGGGGAGTGGCACATAGGGGATTAAGGGGCATATCTGGGGCGGAGTCGTTTATTAGGGAGGCAGAGTGGCAGAGTGGCTTATAGGGGTATAAGGCATTTCTGGGGGGGCAGAATGGCATATAAGGCATAGCTGGGGGCAGAGTGGCAATTATAAGGAAATAAAAACAAAAAAACCTTTTTCTCAATCATAGTTTTTATTAAATATGAAAAAATAGTTTACATGTGAATTCATATTTACTAGTAAAACTAGTTTATTAGTTTATAGTTTACTATAGTTTTCCTATAGGATAGTCTTCTTTTCAGGCTTTTTCTTTTTTTTCCCCCAAAACTAATATTCAAATTTTGGGTGGTCGTCTTATAATATTAATAAATATTATAATTGAGCAAAAACAGTAATTAGATGGAGAAGACGAAGAAGAAGTATCCTTGTTTGCATTGGGGTTCTGAATATGAATATTCATCTAACTATCAATATCAGCACGGTCGTAATTTCATGATGGATCAAGTACTCAGTTTGGGTTATAGTGTCACGCCTGCTGGGGTCCCGCTGCTCTGTCGCTGATGGGCCGCGCTCTAGTGATGACGCGCGCATGTCCTCTCCAAAAGATGATGTGCGCATGGCACGCCTTCGGAGTGACCTGCGCGCTGGTGTGGCACGCCCACAGTGTGCACACACTATTATGCGAACCAGGTTTAGCTATTTGCTTGCATCGGTCACAATGATGTCATTCACGATCCTATTGGTCTATTGTTGGTTTTCCCGTCCCTGTTCCTATTTAAACCTTCTTTCACATTAGTTCAGTGCCCGTTCAAAGAGTCACATAGTGATTTGCTCTGGGTTTTTTTGCTTACGCTTCTATTCTACCTGTGTCTATCGTGTACCAAACCTTGGCTTGCTTTTGACCTTGATCCTGTGCTGCCTGCCCCGACCTCGGATAATACCTCGTTTTGCACCTGTGCCATCTGCCCCGACCTTGGACTTTCCCTGCTGTTTTGGATTTCTCTATAAGTATTTTGTCTGCCTTGTGAGTCCGCTACTCCGTCTCTGCAACGTGGGTTCAGCAACCTGTGCTACCCCGGGCCTTGCATAACACATAGTTTTTGAATACTGAGTTTGTTATTCTTCTGTGCTACTTAAAAGTCATATAATATACTCCATCTGTCTTAACTAAAACCAAATATGAACAACATGTTTTAATCTGCCAGGTACCTGCTACAGATGACTTGCCCTCCAGTTTTACTATGACTGATGGATTTTCCAACAGGTTGACTGCCATATGTCCCATCACTTTATCAACGGTCTCGATTAATCCTCCAACATCTGGATTTACCTGGAATATATAATATGAGCAGCAAGATTTATTCTGTGCATTACTTTAAAACAGTTCTAGCTGGTGCTATCATTACACACTCATAATAATCAGTCTTCAATGATTAAGATAGATGGGTTTAATGCTGGTGAAACCATGAAGTCTATGTCAGCACCGATGCATTGCCAACTCCCTCTGATAAGCAGCTTAAAATGTTTCTCTCCTAATGAACTAATTTAATAAGTGGTGCAGAAATGTAATGAAATGATGTGAACAAAATATTGCTTCTTGGTCTTTAATGAAACCTCAACCCAGTAGCATCTAAAACAAACATCTTAGAGGCAGGACAGGGAGAATTAAAACGACCAGAAAATGATGTGATATAGGTTATAGGTTACAGTCCAATTTTTGTAATGCATGTGGACAAAAATGTTAACACAATCTGATTTGAATTTAAAAAAATGTATTGTGTGCGTTTCTGGTTTCATACATTTTTTTCTACAAATAGTTAAGAAATTCCAGGAATGAAAATTATTTCAGCGTATCACATTATTGATTGAATCATTTTTTATCATGAAAGCACAAAGTTCATGAGAAACTAGATATGAACTTTGCATTTTATACATGGGAAGCACCCTCAAACTATTCAGATAGCTGAAAGTTCATATTAATTAATCATGCTAGAGACAAAATATACCATAAGTCATTGCTTATTTTATATTCATTATCAGATACTCAGTCCAAATTGTTGTACATTTCCCTTGTTTTTTATTTTGTACATATTACACTAAAATGCAAACATTGTTTGTTCTACTTAGACATGAATCCAGTATGTCAAGCAAATAAACCATAGCAGAGCTGTAATTGTTCTTTACTCTGGAGGTTTAGTCACGTGAAAAAAAAAAATTTTCTGTTTCTATGGCAACAACATATGAGTGTTTGTTTTTGTGCCATGTGACTGTTAAAGGGATAGTCTAGTGTCCTATATAGCCACACCAATGAAGATTGCATATTTGTTCCACTTAGACATTAATCTAGTATGTTAAGCAAATAAACCTTAGCAGAGCTGTCTATGGCAACAACCTATGTTTGGGTAGTCTGGTGTTCCATATATAGCCACACCAATGAAGATTGCATATTAAAGTATTTGGTACATACTTTATAAGTACTTTAATATACATTATTTACTTGTAAGTAAAATATATATAGATGCTTTGGTTAAAACCATTTTCTGCAAATCAAGGAGCTGGGGACAAGAATGACGAATCCCTCCATGTGTCTGCTTGAAAAAAAGTTTAAATTTAAAGTTGTTACCTTAAATGCATTGTTTAAGTGATCCCAGTGATTTAAGTATAATTGCACCCAAATCTTGCATGATCAAATAATTATTAATAGGAAACGTTTGAGCAATGTATTCATATACCGGCACCCTGGACCTACATCATAATTTATTGAACAATTTGCTGCATGGCTCTCAATTTCTGTCCTCTACCAAAACTTGACTATATCTGCTCACAATCCTGCTAGATCCGATGCTTCAAAACTGTTATCCTTTGGTCTTTTAAAGTTGACCACCTCACCATAGGCCATGATGGCCATACATCATCAAATTTACCTGGTCTGCTTCCTCTTCGGTACTGTCTCCTAGTTCTGCTTCCACCTTTCTCTGTCGGACCCCTCACATAAACTGCAGTCTTGGTGTAGGTCCCACTCCTCCACTACTTAAAGGATCGTGAAACCTCTGTGACCTTGACCCACTACTACTAACACATGTTTACCTCTCCTTTCTAGCACCTTTCTCCCCATGCCCTGATGTCGCCACAACCATATAGAGATGAGGTTGTTTCCACTATTGTACGCCACCCCCAAATATTTGATTTTAATTGTGTAAAATAAGTGGTAGAACTATCAGATAGTACCGGTATTTAGCTTGTAAGAAATCTTTAAACATCACCCAATTTTATACCTTTTCCCCACTAAAATGAATTACACTGATTGTGGAAACTGATTTCCGAAGTTGCTCTTCTAATGTTAAAAGTCCTGAAAAATCGCATTTCCGGTATTCTTGTTGGAAATGTAATTAAAGTTACTAGTGAGTTTAGAATAAGACTTTTAGGGATTAGAGATTTTACCCAGTACATTTTAGTTTAGATTGGATATTTTGAAACACAAAACACAAAAAATATGAATGCTTAATGCGCATAACAAGTCAGAGAAGCAATGGAAAAAAAATGACTATAGTTATGGGTAATACATTTGTACTTACTGAAGATATATCAGACCAGGTGGGTAAAAGCAGTACTTCTTCTACAGTTTTCAAGAAAGCCTTAAAAAGAAAACATCACTCAGATTAAACATAGTAACACTTACATAAAAGACAAATGTTCCCCAGCAAATTATGCTTTGGGCAATATGTAAGACTTGCAGGAAATACATGCAATCTCAGCATTTAAGTTTTGGTTTTATGCATACTTAGTTTATAGGTATAATACTTAACAGATTAATTATAATGGAATATACATGGGATGATTCAGTGTTTCAATTAGGACTTAACATAGGCCAATGAATCTACCATTACAAGAAGTGACATTTTAGTGTGGTTCTGCAAAACCGTCTGTGCTCACACATAAATCTTTCGCAAAAGGAAATGCAAAAAGCTGCAAAGTGGTAGAAAAGCCTTTTTATGCATTAATATGTTCTCAATGTCTCTATGTAGTGAATAACCAGAGTTTTAAAAGATGATTTGTTTATTAAGCAAACGCTAACAAAACACATCATTTTCAACACATAATTAGTGACATTATGAAACTTAAAGGGGGTGGGCATTATAAAACGTAAATCACAGCTTCCTCTACTTTTTGTTTTGTTTTTTAAAAGTGGAATTAAAAAAAAAAAGGTGGGGAGGCCCTACGTAGTCTACCACTTCATGGCTGAGCTCATTTTCAAACAACAGAGCCTTTTCATCCATGTAATGACACTGATTGCTCTAGTCAATTTAGATTAACAATGGGGCTAAAGACAGATAAGGCAGATAAGATATCTCTGTTCATCATTCCAGCTAATGATACTACAACTGCTGTATTTATCTTCCAGTTTAAAGAGGGTCAAATTGTCAGATCTCATTAAAAATATACATGTATCTTATTAAAACAACAGCTTGTTTGATGTATTAGTCACTTGTATGCAACACTAACATATAAGGGCTTGTAATGAAACTATGAGAAAAGAAAAGGTTGGCAGTTACTATATGGGACTTGAAGGCAAAGAATTGTAAAATGCAAACAGTAGAAAGCACTAACTATGGTGAACTGATAGTTTTAAAGGGCCCAGAGAGACCAAACAGATATTTAATTTCGTAATTTCTTTTTAATATATTTATTAATGACCTTGTAGAGGGATTGTATTGTAAAGTATCAATCTTTGCAGACGATACTAAGCTCTGTAAGGTGGTTAACAACAATTACAAATGGATCTGCATAGGTTGGAGGCTTGGGCTGGGATGTGGCAGATGAGGTTCAACATAGATAAATGTAAGGCTATGCACATGGGGAAGAAAAATCCAGGCTGGGAATTTGTATTACATGGGAAAACACTGGGGACGACTGACATGGAAAAGGACTTAGGAGATGTAGTTAACAGTAAATTTACCTGTAGCGACCAGTGTCAGGCAGCTGCTGCTAAGGCAAATAAAATCATGGGGTGCATCAAAAGGGGCATAGATGCCCACAACAAGGAAATATTTCTACCACTGTACAAGTCACTAGTCAGACCACATATGGAATACTGTGTACAGTACTCTGCACCAGTGTACAAGAAAGATAAAGTGGAGCTGGAGAGGGTTCAAAGACGGGCAACCAGAGTAATAAGGGGAATGGGAGGACTACAGTACCCAGAAAGATTATCAGAATTAGGGTTATTTCGTTTAGAAAAAAAGACGGCTTAGGGGGGACTTAATAACTATCTATAAATATATAAGGGGACAGTACAGAGATCACTCCTAGGGCCTATTTATACCCAGGACTGTATCTATAACAAGGGGACATCCTCTACGGCTAGAGGAAAGAAGGTTTCTACACCAGCACAGATGGGGGTTCTTTACAGTAAGAGTGGTGAGACTATGGAACTCTCTGCCAGAGGAAGTGGTAATGATAAATTCAATAAAAGAGTTCAAAAGGAGCCTGGACGTGTTTCTTGAAAGCAATAATATAACAAGTTATGGATAGTAGATTAATAGGGACAGAATGTTGATCCAGGGATTTATTCTGATTGCCATATTTGGAGTCGGAAAGGAATTTTCTCCCTGGTATGGGGCAATTGGCATCTGCTTCATAAGGGTTTTTTGCCTTCCTCTGGATCAAAACAGTAGGGACACAATAGGTATATAGGTTGAACTTGATGGACTTTGGTCTTTTTTCAACCTTATGAACTATGTTACTAAGTTACTATGTCCCAACAGCAACTACTTTTATTTCTAAACAGTGCTATAATTGTTACCCTTATTATTTATGTTCCCTTATTTGCTGTAAGATATCTATTTAGAAGAAACTAAATGAAAATAAAAATCATATGCACTTGGAATAGGTATAGCATTAATGATATATGTACATACACATTTGCATTTCTCTGGTAACAAGTACCTGGGTTAGGTTACCAGTAGTGTCACTTGACAATGATCTATTGGGCAGCATCTGCGATATAACCTCCATATAACCAAAAACAGGTGGTGGGTCCGGAAGTATCCTGTCTGCCTGGGTTAGGTTAGTTATAACATGATGATGAGAATCTGTTGACATCTAGATGGGAAAGAAGAGTCTCTATGAGCCTCAGGAATATGAAAGCATGGTGTACATTATTTAGCAGACAGACATCTTATGCAGTAGACTTAATTACTGAAAGCAACACAGCGATATATTTTGCAGCCCCCTCTGGCAAAGAGCTTAATGTAAGTTATTGTCCAATATAATTTAATGCTACGCTAAATTTGTTTTTATGATTTTGCAGTACGTAGTAAAGTCATGTACAATATAAAAGTGGAAAAATTTGACACCTGTATGCATTATTCATACTGTACGTGTTAGATCTGCCCATCCTCTCCCTCGCCTATGAATTTCATTCTTTTCACTTCAGTCCATTCTCTCTACCTTTTCTCTAATTTCATTCCAAAAGTGGCTAGTTAAAAGGTGCAGCTGCAATGGGCCCTGCTGCAATCAATACCAGTTGTCTTTTGGGCTCTCTCAACAGTTGCCAGAGTCCTGAGCTGCGGTTCTTTGCAGGTACAGCAACAGACATTTCCTAATGCTTATTGTCTTGAGTTATACAGGCCGTGAGCTCCTGGAGAGCTCCAGGATATTATGTTATTCCCAAAGCCCAGCAACATGCAGCACACAGCACATGGAGGAAGCATTAGGGTAGAGGTCTGTGCCAGACCTCCACCTACACATAGGAACAATTGGGCTGGGGATCATATCAACCACTCTTCCAGTAAAGTAAATCTTCTTTACATTAAGTAACACATATTTCCAGCTGGGTATTGGAGCTAAACATAAAATGTATGGGCAAGAGAAATCAAATACATCTTATAAAAACTATGTAACATAGCATAATGAATATGTAAATGTCAATTAACCATTTCAGTCTCTGTAAGGAAAACTGTAAATTAATTTACCTCTACATACAAGCAATTATTATATTATAATTTAGGGCTGCTTCTATTGCAAACACTGCATACACTACACACTGTCCCCTCTCTCCTGTCAGCATCTTCTCTGTATCTGCAGAGAGATTAGAGGAGACCAGATAGCCACTAGAGAAGGTGAGTGAGCAGGTGTGGGGTGTAGATACAAGGCAAGAGAGAGGACTAGGAGGATAAGAGCAAGGGCCACAGAGACAAAAAAAAGTCCTATTTATGGTAAACAAATTTAATTTCTGAATAAAAAAGCTGAAATACCAGGAAACAAAATTTGTTGTCCGAAAATGAATGAGCCAAAAATTTCCGAAATTAGTTTATACCTTCGGTAACTTCAGTTACCTATATGGTAGGACCACACACCCCTATATCCCTGTCAGATTCTTGCCAGATTCTTTGCCTTAAAAAGATCTGGCGAACTCAAAATGAACTTATGGATGACATTTATTTACAAAGTATATATATATATATATACATATATGTAACATATGTGTAATGCATTATCTGTTTACCCATTATACAGTGCTGCAAAATATGATGGCGTTATATAAATCAATGAATAATAATGACGTTTTCCATTACCACAGCATGTGAAGTATTAGGAATGCTTGAGGTTGTTGATGTAACAGTGGTTTGCTCACCTGAAAAGAATAACACATTTTACAAAAGATGCAAGAGTCAAAATATAGGCAAGTATTTTTGTAATTCTGACTAAAGGTTAAACTACTGTGTATCAAGAACTAATTTATAAAAATGATCCCCCAATCTCTAGCGCTAGGTAAGTCCTACTGATACATGTTTTTTAATGTAGTTTTCCTTTAACCATAAGAATATAATGATTACCCATTGAACAGCGCTACGGAATTTGATGGTGCTATATAAGACAATAAATAATAATAATATTTAAATAATAGAACAGAATAGAAAAAAAAACAGACACTAATGCCATTCTGGCAGTAAAGAGGTTAATATTAGTAAAGAAAGCAGCCTTTCACATTCATAAATAATAAGTGCCAACAGGAGAGCAGTGCGGAAATTCCTGAATTCTGCACTGGCTGAAGAGCTATACAGCTGCAGAGAGACATCTGCATAAGTTGAACACTGTGGATTCTGCTTTCATTAAAGTGATAGTCCCACAAGGCTGAGAGTACAGCACAGACATACCCCGCTATAAAGACCTTCACTTTAAGGACACTCACGAGTAAGAACATAGCTACAGCACAACCATTTGCCTGTTTACATACACTAGCTTCGCCAGAACAGACATATAACAGCATGATGCCAGCATGCCAGTTTGTCTTTCGCACAGATTTTGAACGTTTCTTGGTTGAAATGACCTGACCATTGCAGTGCAGTACATAAATAAGTGAAAAAGGTAGTGCTTCACTTTAAGTATATTTTTGTTTTAGCTACATGCTCTGTACATCTAAGCATTATGCTGCCAAGGACTCCGAAAAAGTCTATTCCATTTTTTCAGGTAAAGAGTGTGGGATTTTATCAACTGCTAGTTTCATTGTAGCACCTTAGTTTTATACTGCACCCCTTTCTTGTACAAGTGACATAATAAAATCTGTATAGGATAAGATGGCACCACCTAGCTTGCCAGAGCTAGGCTTTATGTTCGTATAAATGAACAGTTCTATTATTATTATTATTTATTGGGGCAGGGGGAGAGACGGATAGACCAGGGGAGGGCATTCCAGAGGATAGGGGCAGCCATTGAGAAATTTTGTAAGCGGGCATGAGAGCTAGAGATCAGAGGAGAGGACAGAAGGAGATTGTTGGATGAGCACAGAGACCGGTTAGGAGTGTATTTAGAGATGAGAGAGGAGAGGGGAACCGCTGTGAAGGGCTTTGAAAGTAAGAGTGAGGATTTTAAAATGAATCCTGAAGCGCACAGGCAGCCAGTGAAGAGACTGACAGAGGGGAGAGATGTTAGTAAAGCGATGTGAGAGGAAGATAAGTCTGGCGGCAGCATTCATGGTGGATTGTAGAGGATTGTAGAGGATTGAAGGAGACCGGCTAAGATAGAGTTACAGTAGTCAAGACGGGAGATAATCAGGGCATGGACAAGAGCTTTAGTGGTATGCTGTGTTAGGAAGGGATGGAAGCGGGCAATGTTTTTACGATGAAGGCGACAGTTTTTAGAGAACGAAAGGGGTGTGAACGAAAGGTCAGAGTCAAGGGTGACACCAAGACAGCGTGCAAGAGTAGACGGGGAGATGATGGCACCATTAACATTGAGGGAGATAGATGGGGGAATCTTAGCATTGGAGGGAGAGAAGATGAGGAGTTCAGTTTTGGAGAGGTTGAGTTTCAAGAAACGTTCAGACATCCAGGTAGAGACAGATGCAAGGAAGTTAGTTACATGATCTAAGACAGAGAGAGAGAGGGATCAGGGGAGGATAGATAGATCTGGGTGTCATCAGCATACAAGTGGTATTGAAAGCCAAAGGATGAGATCGGTTTGCCAAGCGAGGAAGTGTAAAGAGAGAACAGAAGGGGTCCTAAAACTGAGCCTTGGGGTACCACTACTGAGAGAGGGAGGTGAGGGGAAGTGTTATTGGAGACAGTGACACTGAAAGTACGATCAGAGAGGTAGGAAGTAAGCCATGAGAGAGCAGTATCACGGAGGCCAAGATCATAAAGCTTTTGAAGGAGAAGAGGGTGGTCCACAGTGTCAAAAGCAGCAGAAAGGTCCAGTAGGATTAGCATGGGGTAGCTACACCACATACAATGTTGGAATGGAAAAACGATTTTCGGTTCCTTTCCAGACATTATCATAGAGTCTGACGCGAGCTGCGTCGGCTGGGGAGCGAGACACGGCTCTCTGTCCACTGGAGGGAAATGGTCCCCACAAGAGAGTCTCCTGCATATCAATTGTTTGGAACTCTTAGCAGGCTCTTTTGCCCTAAGGAGTTTTGTGAAAAACAACCAAATCGCAGACTGGAATTCCCAATATCTAATAGACTCCAGCGATTGGAGATTGGATAGAGAGATCTTCCAACAGATAAATCTGTTATGGGGACCCCTTGCTGTGGATCTGTTTGCATCGCCAGCTTACCAATTTTTTAAGTTGGCGTCCAGATCCAGAAGCCATGGGAGTCGACGCTTTCCGTCACCTATGGCCCCTGGAAATTCTTTATGCCTCCCCACCGTTCATCATGATTCCCCGTCTCTTACGCCAGGTCTTTCTCCAGAAAGCAATGATCATATTGATCACACCAAATGGCCAACCCAATCCTGGTTTCCACAAATCCTGGGAATGTTATTGGACTACCCGAGGATACTCCCCCAGTCGCAGTCTCTACTTCGCGACCCGGAGGACAATACTCATCCGCTCATACTATCGGGAAAATTATCCTTGATAGCATGGTTGATATCAGGCCTCCCGACTCAGACTTCGCTCTTTCTGAATCATCTAAAACTATCCTCTCCGAAGCCTGGGCCCCAGGTAACAGGGCAAATTATGGATCAGCCTGGAGACTTTGGCCTCATTGGTGCATGGAGAGGAATCTGGATTCCATACATTCACCTATAACTTGTGTTCTAAATTTTTTAGCCGATTTATTTGATTCTGGTAAAGCT
Source organism: Spea multiplicata (assembly GCA_009364415.1). NCBI lineage: Eukaryota > Metazoa > Chordata > Amphibia > Anura > Pelobatidae > Spea > Spea multiplicata. Next base: position 37,520 of record VKOC01018486.1, on the reverse strand, counting down.
TATAGAACAATCTTTACCGATCAGCCATTTCCACCAGACATGCACATATTGATAATTTACCCATAGGACAACACCCCTTAGTGTGTAAACTTCTCAGAGGCATTAGAGTTAAACAACCTCCTCTACCTAAGTGTCAGTCTACTTGGGATGTGAATTTGATTTTACAATTATTTATGTCATTTATGATTCCTTTTCATTAACTACATTACTTTGCCTTATTTCTTTCAAACAAGTATCAGATGTTAAGGCTCTAGACCTGTCCTATAGACATTTCGTTCCTCAGGGTGTCCAATTTGCTATCTCTAGAAGGACTAAAACTAATATCAATACCGTTTTTTATCCAGCATTCCCAGATAATCATAAACTTTGTGTTCTTCAATGTCTAAAGACTTACAAACTTAAAACTAGTCCTTTTAGACCCCCTACCCACTCTCAATTGCTAATTTTCTTATTGCAAACCATAGTTACCTGTTTCATCCCCTACACTTGCTAGATGGGTAAGACACATTATGTCACTAGCTGGCATTGACACTTCTTTATTTGGGGCTCATTCCACTAGAGGGGCCATGTCCACCAAAGTTTTACAGGCTGGTGGTCCCCTCTCTGAAATTCTCAAAGCTGCCGACTGGTCATCGGAATCTACCTTTAAATCATTCTATTTCAGACCTGACTCTCACGTTTCCATGGTCTTATTGTAATGTCAGTTTGTTATCGATTGTTTATATTTATATTTATTCATATAAAATATGATGCTCCTGTCTGCCATAAAATTAGAGATTTTCTTAGCCCCTTGTGCCAGAAAATATAGATTTTATTAAAGACAAGAGGCGAGTATTATCCCACCCTAATAACCCACCCTTTTGATTCTTGTTTCTCTGCAGCTTGAATATTTAACTCCTCTTCACCGTTTATGGACTTTCTTCACGTTGAAGTGATCATATCATGTTATTGCTCAGAAGACTTTTTCCGTATTTATTGTTTGAGCAGCCGGAAAGAGGAGGAGCTTATTGTGATTAACTGTTATATTACCTATACTTCATGCTGATTGGTTACTATGTTCATCATCTGTAGCATGTCTGATTGCATTTTTTCTCTCAATCTACGTTTGTTAACCCTTGCTGCTTGGAGTAGTAAAGAAAAGTTTAAAGCATTATACTCGCCTCCTGTCTATATTTTCTGGCACAAGGGGCTAAGAAAATCTCTTATTTTATTATTGAAAAAATGTGGCAAAGTCCGATGCATTAAGGTTAGTGGAAGGGGTATTAGGGATCGGTCAAAGCAGGGAGTTGAAAGTATTAAAGAGTCGTTTAGGGTTGTGGGACAGGGAGGAGATGAGGGAGGTGAAATAGGTTTCTTTAGCAAGGTTAAGAGCAGAATAGTAGGAACGTAGCATAAATTTATAGTGCAGAAAGTCAGACATGGAATTAGACTTTCGGCAGCTACATTCGGCAGTGCAGGAACCTCGTCGTAGGTGTCGGGTTACAGTTGTGTGCCAAGGTTGGAAATGTGAACGTCGTGAGGTGCGAGTAGTAACTGTTCCTACATGCTCAAGAGCATATATGAGAGTGGCGTTATAGACAGAGGTAGCGTTGTTAGGGTATGACATGTTTGAGATTACTGGAACAGCAAATGCTGAATACAACCATCATCACCAGCTCTACACCATGCTGCTTATCAGTATCACCACCATTATGGAAAACCAATTTCAAGCGTTACCTATGCATAAAATCACCAATCATACATTGATTCCTACAATACAGTCACACTCCTTAACCATGACAACGTACCAGTGGCAGCTGTAAAATACAGATGGATCTCCTCAGGAGACAGAGCTCTCTCCCATATGATAAACTCGTCAAATGCTCCATTCACATATTGCTTTGAAGAGTCACTGTTTGTCCCAAGAACTAAACTTTCATTACCATCTCCGTAGCTATGGGACACTTGTCCTTTGGAATCACTTGTATTGAAAGTACCATTCATGTAAATTTTCAAACCTTCACTGGAGGTCCAGGTGAAGAGGACATGTGTCCAGTAAGGACCTTGGATTTAAAGGAGAAAAGATGTAATGAGTATGAGATCATGTACATAGCGACAGGAAAATGTTAACATTAATATTTTACAATGGCAGCAAGCTACACTGTAATGTGGTTAGATGCTATTTCCGATAGAGCCAATCGCACAGACTGGGAATAAGGAATATAATAGCACTGTCTTTCTCTCTCTCTCTCTGTCTCTCTCTCTGTCTCTCTCTCTCTCTCTCTCTATCTATATATATATATATATATATATATATATATTATATATATATATATATATGCTTTTGTGTATTTTGTGTATCATATGCTAAACAATTACAAATTAAAAGTAATTTTTTAACTCTGATCCTGATAAATACCTGGGGGGCTAATGCTTGCTTTCCACACCTTTGAGTTGTCCCGAGTATGAATTTCCACATAACCTTCATGTTCATCTGAGTAGATCTCAAATCCACTTGATGTCACTTTCTTCCCAGATGCTAGGACTTGCTGTGGTATTTGCCCTTCATTTTGAGGCTCATCTTGGTGGCTCTGGGTTGCATGCTTTTTTTGCTGCTGTCTCTTTTCATTTTGGTTTTGAATCTTCCAGAAAAATGAAAATGTTACTCCTAATAGTGGGAAAGGAAAAAAGGATGAAGTTTTTTAAAACAATGCAGCAGACATCCAATGTCAATAGGATTACATGCCGACTTAGTAGAAAGAAATAAGTACCTAATATTATTTACTATTCTCACACCCAGTAACACAACCATTCACTGCCGTTAATACTATTGCAATGAAGTAGACCATGGTAAGTCATAAGTAGGGGTTTTCACTTGCCTACATGCAAAGCTGTTGCACTCCACTGATTTCACAGAGGGAAGCTGATACACTAAAACAGCAGTATCCAAGTACCATTTAAGTCAAGAATAGAAGAAAACATTTTCCAACAGAACTACTTAAAGATCTAAAGTAAAAGAAGTTTTATTTAAAAGGTGTTTTTGTTGCCATTTCATTAAAAGTCCCCGTTCTATATTCTCTGTGTATCTAAAAATGTTATTACTTTAAAGATTCAACCATGTATGTTTATTGTCATAAGCGTATAACAAGTTGAGAAATTCAAATGATGACCTTATTTATTTATTAAAACCTATCCATGGAACCATGCACACATTGGTAAATCTCTTTTTTGGACCAATGTTCCAAAAAGAAGGAAGAAGATTTCACTATATAAGTGGATCTGCCATTTAAGCAGATTAAGTAGCTGATTAGGGCCCACATCAGTCTGAGGGGGCTCTTCTGGATTGTGAGTGGAGTAAAACAGGTTCCTCTGAAATTTACACTACCATAATGTATGTGTTTTCGTAAACAAACTTGTGATTATAAGTACACATTATAACTGAAAGTATGTGGAAACTATGGGCATTAATATGGAGTTGGCCCACATTGCAGCTATAACAGCTTCCACTCTTCCGGGGGTGATTTCCACAAGTTTTTGGAGTGTGTCTGTTGGAATTTGTGCCCATTCAGCCAAAACAGCATTTGTGAGGTCAGGCATGGATGTTACACGTGAAGGCCTAATTTGGAATAAGCGTTCCGATTCATCCCAAAGGTGTTCAGTGGGGTAAAGGTCAGGGCTATGGTCAGGCCACTTGAGTTCCTCCACATCAAACATGTCGAACTATGTCTTTATGGATCTGTGCACTGGGGCACAGTCATTCTGGAACAAGAAAGGTGCCACAAATAAAATACCTTTGTAGGCTGTAGCATTAACATTACCATTCACTGGAAGTAAGGGACCTAACCCAAAGCCTGAAAAACAGCCCCAGACTATTATATCCATCAAATTTTAGAGTAGGCACTATGGATTCTTGTAGGTAGCTTTACCCTGGCATCTGCCAAACACAAATCTGTCCATCAGAACTACACATTTCACTGCTCTAGAATCCAGTGGTGGTGTGCTTTGCACCATTTCAGCCAACGCTTGGCATAACGCAAAGTGACCTTCGGCTGGTAAACACAGTGCTGGTGCTGATGTTGCTTCCAAAGGCAGTCTGAAACTCTGTAGTTACACACTTCAGCACTCATCAGCCCTGTTCTGCGAGTGTGTGTCGGCTACCTCTTCATAGCTGAGCGCTTGTTACTCCTAGACACTTCCACTTCACAATACTAGCACTTACCATGGTCGGGGGCAGATCTAGCACGGCAGAAATTTCACAAACTGATTTGTGGCAAAAGGTGGCATCCTATGACAGTACAAAGTCACTGAGCTCTTCAGTACAACAAATTTTACTTCCAATGTTTGTCAAGGAAGATAGCATGCCTATGTGCTTGATTTTATATACCTCTTAGCAATGGGTGTGGCTGAAAAACCTAAACTTAATATTTCCTTGAGCCTTCTCTGTTCACATATTACACTCATAACCCAGATGACAAATACGATTGTAATATACATTAAAAAAATTTAATTCATATCAGAAAAAAGGATATATACATTAAATGTGCATTTAGATCACTAACCTTCAGGTCCACAAATACTAGGGTTACTAATGCAAGAGTTTTTGGAACTTCCAAAATAAAGGAAAGAGTCTCCTTTGTGCTCATTGAGGAAAATGCCCTGGTTCACAGTCCCTTCCACAATATCTGAGAAGAAATTAAAAAAAGTGACCAAATAAAACTTTTTACTGGTACTAATACAATGTTAATATTGTTAATCAAGAACTTTTCATTGGTTTTCATAGTGACTACATTTAGAATTTTACACCAGAACGGATCTTGATTGATCTTGACCATGAAAAAACTGAACATTTCGGCTGATTGCTCCACGTTACATACATTATGCATTGTTAATTAAATAATAATTAAATTGATTTTTTTTTCTTACATCCCATTGAATATGTGAGTATTTTGTTTCTTAACTTTTTGCTTTTTTAAGTTTAATATATTTCCCTCTGTAAGTCTTTTTATTGACAATTATATAACTATTTATATATGTAATAAATTCAAATATATTGAATAATTCAATATTTTATAATATGCTGCCATACCGCCAAGGCCAATAACACAGGCTCCATGCGAACTATATACCAGTGCCTCATTATCCAGTGTATCTTTATGAGATAAATCTTGTCATTTAATGTGCTTCGTCTGTTTCCTTCATATCATCCAAGTGGAAATTGCATTTGATGCATTCACTTCCTATTGACCCACTTATTTAGATCATATTACCCTGTGTTTCAATTGAATAACGTCCTTATGTAAAAAAAATGTGTAAACATCTCTTATAAATTTAGGATAGAATCCATTCCAAATAAATTGGTTTTTTTTCTGGGATATTTGACACCAGGAAGTTACTTGCTAATCAGAAGCCTAAATCTCTGACACAGTCCATGCAGATTTTGTATCATTCCACATGCTTAGTATGCAAAGCTTTCCTTGGCTTTGAAAAGTTGATTTGTACTACACAAATACATTAAGAAAGGGGAGATATATTCTAGACAACATTCAAATTAAATGTGGTAGCGACATGTACTAAAACAAATGCTATGGAGGAGAAAGGAGGTCAGGATGGATTCAATTGTCCCTTTGGTCCTCTGAGGTTTTTTCTCTCTCGATTCTACACAATGGTGGCATCTGGAATGAGAATCACCATGGTCTTTACTTTGGCACTGAGTCATTTCTCTGTTTCCTTCTTCGCAGTCCGTTTTTGTGAGTGACGTATGGTGGTTTAACAGGCCTACAGTATAATAACTAATACATGTTTTCTGAGGTTCAAACTATTCTCTTTTGTTAAACATAACTATGACATGATTGTTTGTGTTTTGAGGGATTACAAAAGGATACATTCCACTAAGAGCTTGTAGTTCTCCATAAGGATGATATCTACTTTGATGTTATCCCAGAAGGACACCACATGGCTGAAAAAGCTAAGATTGCACAAACCTGCTATCAATTGAGAATGGAGAATCAAACTGTTTTCTTTGCATGCTTTGGTAAAGAAGATTTAATGAGAATGTTCCTTCTACTGCAGCTTTCAATCTAATTACCGGTACATTAAGAAAGCCATCAGTTTTATCAAATTTATGGAAAATTTAAAAAGTCTATTATTATTATTATTATTATTTTACTGAGCTTTCTTCACTTGATCCTGGGTAGTTTATTGTTACTTGAGGTTAGATCACAATTAACAAGAATCTGTCACATTAACTATATCCTACATTTTACAAGGCATAAACTAGTAAAATATGTACACAAAACTTTGCTGACCCTGCCACAGGCTGCAACAGACCTCTGCTTACATTAGAGAAACCTTTAAATTAAATATCTTCAAAATAAGTTATAGATAGCTTTAACAAATTCATGATGTTGTGCTAAGTGAAGCAGTGAAGTCAACAATTGTAGGTTTTTAGTTGTTTGTCTTCTAGGCTGCCATTTAATAATTTATAATTAGCGCTACTTACTTATAGTCAATAACTATTCCATCTTTATTGGACCCACATAGTTTAACTGTTATTGGAATTGGGCATAATGATTTATTTTTACCTCACCTGTTCTTACACCTATCTGCCTTCATGCTTACAACACCGTACAAGAACACAAATGCAACACACATTAGGGATTTACAAAAATTCCAAAATAAACTGAACTTGTAAACAATGTGTAGTGCTGCTGCTTGTTTTCACTATAGTAATTGGCATAGCTAGGTACTTTCCGGGGTAGGCTACCTTTAGCTCTCCCTCTGGGACAGGGCTAGCTATGCATAGGGTTGGGATAGTCTGAGTGGAAGCAGGACTGTCATGACTCACCGTGGAAAATGTTGCACTATGCAAGTGTACACTTGAGGTTGTATTTAATCAGGAGATCACATGACAGAGTGAGAACGCCTTGTTCTGATCTATTTAAACCAGATCTTCTCATTTGAACTTTGCCGTTCTGTGGTTATTCCTAGTGTAGTTGTGTATCCTGTGGTTTGAGTTGTAACTTGGCTGCCTTCTAGCCTCCTGACCTGAGACAGTTTAATAGAATTTAATAATAGAGTTTAAAAGTGTATGTCTGATTGCTGCCTGGACCTACCCTGTACTGCCTTATCATGTATACCTAATTAATTGCTGCCTGGACTGACCCTGTACTTTCTTATCATTTATGCTTGATTACTCCCTGGACTGACTCTGTACTGCCTCATTGTGTATGCATGATTACTGCCTGGACTGACTCTGTATACTGCCTTATCATTTATGCTTGATTGCTGCCTGGACCAACTTGTTGCTTTCTTAAACCAGGATCTACCTGCACAGATCCTGGTTTAAGTGTCAGTACCTATCCAGAGGAGTAGCCGTCTCTGCTCCTGGGCTTTGATCCTATCTGAACATAGCACCAGACAGCTTTGAGTGCATAGGGAGTAGAAAGGGGACATGGGCATGGGGTGGTCAAACACCATTCCCCTACCCATTGAAAGTAGAATAAACTTATCCTGAGACTCAGGGAAGCACCCAGAGACTCCATGTAAAACTCAGAGAGTTCCCAAGTGTTGTAATTGGGAGCAAGCTGGTTTCACTCCACCAATACTTTTCTAAAGCAAAAAAAAAGAAATTAGCTGATTTTGTAACATAATTCAGCCTTCTTTGCAGTCCGTTTTTGTGAGTGACATATGGTGGTATAACAGGCCTACAGTATTGTAACGGAGCTGGCTACAGTGATGGAGGCTTCCGTCACAAGTATAATAACTAATACATGTTTTCTGGGGTTCAAACTATTCTTTGAAATGAAAGCAGAAGATGCAGGCCATGATTACAAAAGGATACATTCCACTAAGACAAAACATTGGCGTATGGTGATTTGAATATTGGTGTCCCATGAGTCATGGCTCAACAAATTTGCTGCACACACAGAAACCAGCCACAAAACACAAGAGCGAGGAGCAGCCAGGCTACACATGAGAAGATAATGCTTTTAGATGAATTTCAAACTTGAGAGCCGCCCTGCTTGTAAATTTACCAATTCAATTTGCAATAAAAAATCTACCAACTGGAAGCCTACACGGCCACGTGGTTCTTCTGGCTGTCCTCTGTCGTTGGGTCTGCCGTTTAGTTGCCTTGTGCTGTAGGATTGCTCAACCGGTTGCTGTGCTTTCTTTACATATAGATGACTGTTGCGGCTCCTTCGCAGTTGTCTCCCTTATGTTTCTAATTTTGATATTGCCTTTTGTACTACTACTGGATGACTTCTTTGGGCCACACACCGTGAATGTTCTATATATTCTCATTTATGGTTTTGTACATCATTGTCTCTTGCCGTGTGTACCTGACCCCCCCTCCCCACCCCTCCACTTTTTCCTTTCTGTATCCCTTTCACCTCTCCTTCCCATTTCTGTGAAAAATCTAATAAACACAGTTATTGCAGAAAAAAATCTACCAACTGGAATAGATATACTATGTGCGAAAAGACACAGTGAAAAAGTTTCTTTATATACCAGGTATAGCACATGGTATAACACAAAATGGTAATATGGGATGCATGCTCAAAAAAACCCCATTATTTTCTACATCACAGCAATAACACGTGTTTTGGGTTATTACAATAGTTTTAAATCTCGTTTCATTAAACAATTTGCAGAGGAAAAATAAAATAAAATGTGGTTAGCTATTTAGACCAGACTTTGAACCTAAATGCAAGCTGTAAATGTAGCTGAAGATTTAGCACTGCTTTGTAAAAATCTAGGTAACACTAGGCACACCATAAGCAGATTCCAATATTTAAAAGCTAAAGGTTTTCCTTTTTGCTTGTTACCCTAGAGTTTCTATGTATCTATCCGGTAGGGTAATATTTCAACTTTTTTTTTGTAATTCTATACAAATCAGAAATATTAAAAATGTATGGTCTTCGTTGCCAAGTGTCCTGTGGCCGGGGCTGGCACCCACAGGTAAGTTATCTCATATTTGTAGTCAAATGCCTACAACATATTGGCCCAGCCTGTTCTAGCTTATCTTTGTAATGAAGAATGAACTTTACATTTGCAAAGTAATTATTATGATTCAACTGACATATTTATCTCTCTAGACACTCTGAGTTTTATTTTTTTCATTCTGTTCAATTATTTGAATTGGTAATATACAGAAATAGCAAATATAACGGGAACATGGGAGTTTTCAGTATTCTTAAATGCTAGCGCAATCCTACTGTTTGACAGTAGAGCTACTTAGTGATTGAGCTCTAACTCTGGCTTCCTGAATTAACTTGCAGCCAGCAAGTGCGATTTCATTTTAAAGCAGCAAAAAGCCGTGGAATGTATTTACAAGGTGTAGCTGTGCCTTTAGCGATACCCTGTTCTGTTGGCACGATCTTCGTATGCTAAATATTTGACAAGCCTCATAAAACATCTTTGGCAGGATGAACTGGGGTAATTGCTTCTGTTAGTCATGTTCCAAATGCCAGTGAACTGGCTCATTGGAAAAAAAAATGTAGCTAATCCCTTTAAAGCCAAATACTACGATAACTTTTAACTATCCAAAGAAATAGAAATTTATTTGCAAAAAAACTTAGTGTTCTATAGCCAGTGCCTCAATTGCCTGTGATGTATGTTGTGTATTCTCTATACAATTATCTCTTGAATTTTTAATGTTTCATAAAGTTCCATTAATTGATCATTTTTATGAACTTAGGACCCCTGATCATCCATAAATTCATAATTTACACACCACTGTCCTAGGCTGATACAAAACAGCGTGCAGAGACATTTTGGCAGAGAAATGACACTCTGGGTTTCATCACCTTTGATCATGGGGTTTTGCAGTTGTCAACTCTTATAATGATTCTGTCCTTCCATTAATAATGGATATCATGCAAATGCATGTTTACTGCAGGCTATATAAGGTTATCCGTGGCTATAAATTTCAATAAGGAAATTTCACTATTTAGAACTCATTGCACCACCTTACATAGACTGCAATCTGAATTTGTAAGTATGTTGTTTTTCATTGTTATGCTGACAATAAATCATAAGTAATTCTGGTTGTGGTTATATCTAGACTTTTCCTTCCATGCCTAGTAGAAAAATATGCCCTTCTGGTCAGAAATAAAGATTGTTTAGTATATAGTTTTAAATCGCTTCAGTGAACATATGTACCTATTATTTGTAATTCTTTACTAATTAATATATGTCCAAGCCTTCTCTGTATTTAAGTGCTTCTTTGTCCGAACTCTTTCTTTTTCATGCACGTTAACTATAAACTCCTGTTTTAGGGGGTTTGTATGTTGATGGTATAGATGGGATTGGGACACCACTTGGTTAATTGCTGAACTCAAGAAGAAGGTCAAAATGTGCTATGAACATATGAACATCCGAGCAACTGCCTGGTGGATCTTAAGAACATTGATGTAAGGACTAGTCCTGTATCCAAAATGCCTTTGATTAATACGATTTATTGACTATATTAACACTTCGCACATCAGGATGCAAGTGAGAAAACAGAGCTTGTAATGCTGCTAAAATCTCAAAAAGATACTGACAATGACAGTGAAGCACTCTCAGGTTGCTTCACTCATCCCTGAAGAAAATAACTTCCTGATAAAAATAAATAATATTAAAAATATAGATATTAAAACATTTTTATACAATACCACTAGCAGTGAATGGTCTTAAAACAGAAAGTGTTCATAAGTAAGCTGTTATTTCTGTTTACTTCTAAGTGATGATATCTGTGCCACATGTTCTGCAATGCAACACTTGGGGCTGGCCACTCAATAAGTACCTCCCGTGGATCCTACTTCAATAATAGTATTATATGGTACTGGAAGAGGTTTTACTGCAACAATTTTAACACAAAGATCCTACAACAGCCCCCCTGCCAGCTAGAACACAAGAAACAATTTGAATGAAGGCCCAGTCTTGAATTAAAAGTTAATGAAAAGCAGTTACTGTTAAAGATATAGGCCTGTTAAATCACGATTCAATGTGAACAACTAGCATTCAGACATTCGGATATAACGGAATTGTCAAGCTAATACCAAATTAATGACTCCAAGATACATCAGAAATCAAAACATGTCAAGAATTTTGCAATTTTAAGCTGACCTGTCAACTAAAGCAGTTATATAACCATCAGCATGATATGTATTGTCACAGAAATAAAACAGACTTCATTCAACACTTCCGTTACTTTTTTTCTTACCAATTTAGGGGAAATTCAATAAGCAACCACTGAGCTTCCCTTCAAACCAAAAGCATACTGCAAAAAAAGGGCGCTTATGTTTTATAGTTTGTGCAGCTAGTTGACAAAATACTGTGAAAATATTCTGCAATTTAAAAAGTGTATGTAAAAATAGGAAATACATTTTTCTCATTGAAATGAGTAAGAGTAGTTACAAGAGGGACACTTTTTAAGCTGCTACTACACCTTCTTGTTTGTGGAAAAAGTAAACAAAATCAAAAGTAGCATGAATATACAGTATTGCAACGTATTACACAGAGTCTCTGTGAGACACGTCGCTGTCCCGGAGTTTCGGGCCAGTGTCTTCAATCTCTGGGCAGGGGAGCAATATTTGGTTATGCCCACTCCCCGCCCACATTGCGCCCACTTGCCAAAAATTCACGGTCTAGATGGCGCTAGCTTCAACCTGTATTCATACGTAGCCCCACCTCCTTGTCAAGACCACACCCACTTTTCACCTATTATAATTAGCAAGAGAGGGGAGCTCTGGGCAGTCCGCCCTGAGAAGCTCCCAGGAATGCATACTAACAATACTAATAAACTGTGAACATACTTTTATTGGTCAAAGCATGACAGTTCCAACCCTGCGTTTATCCACTTTCTTCTGGTTGGCCATCTATCCATTATTTTCATCCTTTGTAATGCCATATTCCAACTAGGTTTGCAACAGGTTCTTTCAAATTTATTAAGAAAATAATGCTGAGCCATTAAAAATGATACTTTTTATGCTTCTTTTTTCATGTGACAAGTCCACTATAATTGAATTTCAAGAAGCTGTTATTTGGAACTTTATAATAGGCAGCATTTAACCAAGCTACAGAGGATTAAATGTGATCACTTTAGTCAAATACTCTAATATGCAATGGGATGTATTTGATAACCTATGAAGATTCAACATTCTTTTTTTCATTCTGTAAAAAGCAACTCAATAATTAACAAAATGTAATATTTTATGTCCCTATTTTAATATATATATATATACGGCAAAGCTGTACTTTATTGTAGTATATTACATAAACATTTATACCCTTCGGTCCTCACCTACAGTTGCGGAGGAGTTAGAGTAGGCAGAGTCATTTGAATGAACATAGGAAGAGTTATGGTAAGGAAACACAGTGAGGTTGTGGATGGTGACAGCTGGAATGAATAAAAGAAAAAGCACAACAATGAATCAGAAAAGGAGACAACACATACTTTATATCTCTCAACAAACCAACAATTGGAGAAAAAGCAAATGTAGGGTTGCTAATAATATTTTGCGTCTTTAAAATATTTATCGATGGTATCAGAATCTAACCTCTACAATGTAATCTACTTTTCAAAATATAGGCTGTGGCCTATTGACGGATGTTAATTAGACAATTTTACTATAATGCATTTTTCATGTCCACACGTAGTTTGACTTTTATGACTGAGCTCCTTGAAAAGAGGGATATCTGAGAAAGAAAAAAGGAATATGAGACTGAAAGAGGGTCTGTTCCTCCTTAAGATGGACACTTGGGAAGTATGTCCAGGTCTTAACACAGCAAGACCCTTTTAAAGTTGGAACAAATTATTTATGTATGTATTTATTACCAGGCTTGTGCAATGTGTTAAATATGGGGGCTTACTACAATAACCATTAACAACAACATGAGGATTTTGTTCCATAGTGACACAATCGCTATTCATCCTCCACCCAACATACTAATGCTGGCTTATTTAAAAAATAAGAATCTCTCAAGCTAGGGACTTTCACAAACAATGATTTTGTTTTCCATGCTTTTGAGCTGAATTTCGGTTTGTATAATAAATGACACAAAGGTATCCACAGAGTGCTCTGCTATTTAATATCTCCATGGCTTTAGGTGTTCAGCTTTATAAGTGGCTTCACTTTGCTGAAAATAGCAGACACTCTTGATGGAGTCAAAACTAGTTGAGAAGTTCTTAGCTTGACTAAAAAGGAACAAAGAATGTGAAGCACACAGCCAGTATTCAAGAGCTGTTTTGTTTTTTCATGAATACATGGTACAATTGTTACTTTATATAGTGCAAAAGCTAAGGGAGCATTCCAGGCTAAAGAAGCCCAAAGAAAGTGACTATGCCCAAAGAAAGTAACTATACCCAATAAAGGGACACTCCAACTCCAGACATCATATGCACGGAGGATTCAGCAGCATTACCCTAGCTATTCTGTGCAGCTGAACACATCTCCTTGCACATGATGTACTTACCGCCAGTCAGGTGATGGCTTGGTGGAAGCTGCGCTGGTGGGGTGTTCAGTGTGCATATGCAGAAAGCACTTCCATTGATTTCAGTGGGAATGCTTTCCTGCTACTGAGTTGCTGCATCTTTTGACATTTTTGATAAAAATGCACAAAAAGTACTTATTGCGTCTTTAATCTGCATTTTTCTTCAATGGGGCTGTCAGGGACAATACTTGGCTCCTAGCAATACTTCCCAAAAATGCACAGTGTTTGGCCAAACGCATCTCCTGGCACACAGTTTACTTATCTTCAGTCAGCTCCAGAGCGGGTCTGGAAAATGTTGCATGTGGGATGACAAACTATGCGCTTGTACAGAAAGCAGTCCTATTGATTTAGATGGAAGCACCTTTGTGCCACAGATTGGCTGCTTCAAAGAATGTAGATTAATCTCCTTTCAATGTTTTTTTCTTATTTTAGATTTTGCCAAACTTGTATATCTTTGTCTAACTAGAAGCAGGTGTGCAGGAGGTAACAATTTGTAGACATTGAAAATATTCACAAATGTCACTGCAATCATCTTAGAGATGTATCATAGCTAAGTCAAGTCTGCGGGGAATGCAGTATCAGACAGTTGAGAGATATAAAGTCAAATAACAATGATAACACAACGCTTGCAAAACAGTGATTGCACATGGTAATGATACCATGGAATATTACGGAAAGCAAACATGTAATAAAGCAAACGGAGCAGCAGTGAATGAGACAAACATAAAAAATGCATAAAGACGTTTGTACCATGCACATTTTGTTCTGCTGAAACATGAAAGGAGGTTGTGAAAATACACCAGCATTTTCTATTTATATATTTGTTGTCCAGAATCTATAAACTGCATGTGAATATATGTACCGATTCAGACCATATTTAGAAACGGAGACATTCTGTCCCAAGGATTGAGAAAACAGCTTGTCTAATATCAATAGCATCTTGAAATTAGCTGTGATCGGTACTTTTCATGATACTGTCAGGGCATCTGTTTAGTGTTAAATCAAACGCCAGCACAATGATGACCCGTATAATGTCGGGTCGGTTATGCAAAGATCTCTCGTAAAATGAATGCTTATTCTCGCGTTTTACTGGCAATAGTTTATTAAAATTACTTCTGATATCTGTCAAAAGAGAACCCAGAGATTCTATAGGAGCCAAAAAACAGTCAAAGGTTTAATAATCCTGGCTTCAAGCATCAGGAGTATAAGTATAATTTTACAGGGTGTATATGTGTGTTGAGTATTATATAAATAAACATTAAGTTATATATGAACCAGTAAATATATAAAATATTTGAAAAGCGTAACCCATGCCACAACACGAAGTTGTCCTTATCCGATCTTATCGGCTCAGTTTCAAAGACTTCTCAAAAGTGAAAATTACAAATGACAAGCAACAGAGAGACAAGAACATCCATTCTCAAGTATTAAAGTACAATTTCAGATCAAGAACATCTTGACACTGTCAAAGCGAAACTGTAAACGCTTATTTTTTACATTTACAACAGAAATGCTGGGTTTGCATATCTTACTTTCCTGATCCAAAGCTTATATCTGACTACTTATTATGACATGATAATCGGAAACATTTAAATTATCTCTATTGCCATTACAACCTGTTTTTGTGCTCTTTTAGGGGGTAAAATTGGAAGGGACTGTGTGCAGGAGGGTACATAGGTTAAAATGTCATTGATGTTTATGGCTGTGATTCCAACAACATGTGGAGTTTTTTCCTTACTTTTTTCCCTTCAGTCTGGCCAGTCAGCATTTCCAAGGGGAAGGGACCAGCATAGACATAATACTGATGCCATTTCATCTTGCCCGTAACTGCCACAGACTGATGGGAGTTATGATTGAGAGACAGTCAGTGATACCGACAGTGTTGAAGCTGAGATTGAGGCTCATCTACTATACGGCAAGTGTCAATAGTGTAGTGCAGAAAAGTTACTGGGGAGGAGTGGATTGGAGAAGCTGTACAACTATAGTTTATTTTATTGATTTGCTGGAACCGAAGCAGAAGGTTTTATTTATTAATCATTGAGCCAGTTATTTAAATATGTTCACATTTTCCTATTAAGTTGTGCCTTAGTGATACACTTATACTACCAGCAAAACCTTTTATTTTTGACAATACAAAACAATAAATCACGTGTCCCGGATTACCTGGGACTGTCCCGCAAAGGGATTTTAAATCAATGGATTGTCCCGGAATTTGAAACGGCGTCCTTTTTTTTTTTTTTTACCGTGGTTACTCCGTGATGCCTCTAGCTTGGTCGCGGTGCCGGCATTTCATGCTTCGCGCCGGAATATGACATCATATACCGGCGCTCAGCAGTGAAGCAGCGCACAGAGCAGCGAGACAGAGTCGGTAGATATTGAGAAGGGATGAGGGGGCTAGATGGTGAGAAGGGGGGTAGTAAGAATATTGAAATAAAGAGTGAGCATGAGTGAGAGAATGGATTAATTAATGTGTGGATGCATTG
The DNA here is from genome assembly GCA_009364415.1 of Spea multiplicata. Taxonomy (NCBI): domain Eukaryota; kingdom Metazoa; phylum Chordata; class Amphibia; order Anura; family Pelobatidae; genus Spea; species Spea multiplicata. The sequence goes on along the minus strand of VKOC01018486.1, from coordinate 21,582 downwards.
TGGGAATGAGTGCGAAAATGACAGAATTAATGTGGATGCATTGTGTGAATGGGTGAGAATGCATTAATGAATATGTGTAAATGACTTGTGTGAATGAGTGAGAGAATAAATGATTGTGTGAATGAATTATGTCAATAAAAATGTGAATTGGTGAGTAACTGTAAAAGTGTTTGTGTGTATCATAGATGTATAATTGATTTGTGGAAAGGCAAAGATGGCACAGGCAGGATGTTTATGGGACAAAGATGGCACAGGCCGGGCTGTTTGGGAACAAAGTTGACTCACACTGGGCTGTTTTGGGACAAAAATGGCAAGTCCTATGTGTGTCATTTGCTGATCAGGTTCTATGTGGGCAATGTAGATGTCAGGGCTGGCTTTGGGGTGTGCAACCTGTGATCTATGCCTGCAATTTAGGGTGTTTTATCTATACCTGCAATGCTATGTTTCCATACATTATTTATATATACCTTTAAATACAGTGTTTGTATGTCTTATTCAGTTGATCAATGCCTGCAGTGCTGAGTTTACATGTGATCTCCAGTTGATCAATACCTGAAATGCTGGTATTGTGTGTTCTGTTTATCTATACCTGCAGTGCTATGTTTCAATAGATTATTATTGTATACCTGCAAATACAGGATTTGTATGTTTGATTCTGATTCAGTGTGGCAAATGTTTTTTTGGTATGGGAGTGGAGGGAGTGATTGCATGCTAGGGAGCGTGGCCCAAGGAAATGCTTGCATCGGGCCAACTTTTTTCAATATAAAATGTACTGTTAGCAGGGGCTAATATTAATATATATCGGCAGCAGGGGCTAATATTAAAGAATGAAAAATAACTGTCGGTTCAAGTGTTATTTTTAATATTTTCAATCACAGTCTTTACTTCGAAGAGATAAGTACATTTTGTGTAGTTCCAAATGCATGTCTAACGCAATATATATATATATATATATATATATATTTATATATATACACACACCTGTCTGTGTGTGATCTCATGCTCTTCATAGTGTGTCCCTGAATGGCAGAAATAAAACCCTAGCAACAGACATGTGTATTCAGATGACCCATGGGAAACCAGTGAGAAAAACGCTGGTACCACTACTACTTCACCTAGTTCACAGCACCTTAATAAAGTGTGTGATCAGTTTGAGAGTGTGGGAGACAGGCACACTGCAAGCTCCAAATTGCGTCATAAGGAAGTGAGCCTGGGTAAAGGACATCTCACCAATTCTGGTATTATCCAACACTTATGCACACACAACAGCACAGCTTTGCTTCTGGGGCAAACATGGAGCGGTTACTCCATGAAGTGTTTAAGCCTTTTATTTTATTTTTTTAATGTTAAAGGAAATTTAGTCCTACACCAATGGGCTACATGTACAGTACCTATCTGCTAGTGCCTGCCTAGGCTACATGTTTTACTACTGCTGCTGTTACTCTATTGCCTTCTGTACTCTGGGGTGGTTAATTCTTTAAATTTTTTCTAATATTAGGGAAATTCAGTCCTGTAGCTGGATGTCTCTGCCCTGTGCATTGCCTCTGTGGCTGCGGTGGCTCAATGTCCTTCCTTACTCTGGGGGATGAGTTATTTTTTTTTAATATGGGGGGGGGTCAGTCTGTCTGCCAGTACCCGCCTTGTACCGTGCCTCTCTGGCTCAATACCGTTCCTTACTATGGGGGATCAGTTCTTTATTTTTTCAAATATGTCTTGTGGCTTGATGTGGCTATCTGCCAGTGCCTGCCCTGTGCCCTGCCTCTGAGGCTTAATTTCTTACTCAATTCTTTTTTTTCTAATATTTAGTCCTGTACAATCCTGCACAATCTGTATGTGTGTATCTGGCAGAGCTTTCCCTGTGTCCTGACTCTGCTGCTGCAGCACAGTCTCCTTCCTTACTCCTTCCTTTCTTTTTTTTTAATTTTCAAGGAAATTTGGTCTAGTACAAGCCTATACAATCTGGATGTGTCTGCCTGCCAGTGTCTACCCTGTACCTTGCCCTGCCTCTGAGACTTAATGTCCTTCCTTACTCTGAGAGGTCAATTATTCTTATTTTTTTGTGGGGGGGTATCCAGTCTTGTACCATATGGTTGGATGTGTCTGTCTGCCCGTGTCTGCCCTGCCTCTGCTACTACAGCTAAATCTCTTTTAAATATTCTTCAAATATTTTTCTGATATGGGGGGGAAATTTAGTGTCCTGTACCATGGGCCATGGTACCCTACTACTACTGCTGCTTTATCACCTTCCTTACTCTGAGGGATCAAGCCAATCTAAATTTTGGCAGAAATTCAATCCCATAGCGTTCTGCTGGATATGTGTGCCCACTGGGGTAGTGCTGCTGTTGCTGGTGGTGGTTCTGCAATGCAAAATCGGGTATGGCTCTCTTTCTAAACCTTGAGATGTTGCTGCTGTAAGTGAAAGGTGAGCCCAGAAGGTAGCAAGGATCTGCCCTCTCGGATGTTGTTTCTAAATTAAAAAAGGCCTCTTAATTTTGTTCGAACTTAAAAGTTGGAAAATGAACACTGCTTCGTGATTGACCATTCCGACTTGAAATGCCTAGTTGTGAATATGCTATATAACAATCAATATATAAACATACCTAGGGAGTTCCCAGGTATACAAACCCTTGATTTTGTGACTTAATATTATGTTGGTTCTAGTGTAAGTAGAGCTAATATGCTACTGTGGCATCAATAATTAAGCCACATGCATTAAATAATGGCAAATTAAATGTCTCCAACACCTGTCATATAAAAGCATATCTCTTCTGATTCTGTAGAGGCACTTTGTGCCATCAGAATACATCATGCCTTAGGGCAGATGCAATATGCTGTGACATTGCAACCGTAAACGATGTTTGTATGGCAGTGCAATAAAAGTCAACAACACTCACAGTGTCACAGCACCATGTCACATACCAATGCAAATGAATTCATTCCACTGCCACTTACAGAATGAAGCTGTTTGCAAAGAAAATCCTAAAGCTCAAGAAAGTGGTTACTATAAAACCTAAGTAACTAGATTATCAAAATCAGACTAAACATTGAGTCTTCTTTCTATGAGGTGTTTACCGCACATACTTCTATCACTTTCATTATCAGGACCTGTTCTGCCTTCAATGCTCTTTGGCAGCTCTTGAATTCCATTCACCACCTCCAAGGGCCAGTAATGCGAGGCCAACCTCAATACCTGAAAACCTAGAATCAGAGAAGAGTGTAAGTGTCATGCTTACAGGACCAATCGTGTTAAAAGTTTATGTCAGTCTATATAAAACCAACATGTATAAGTCACTTCCTATTAAGTAGAGAGATTGGGGATATATGCAATAAAAGAGTTAAATTGGATTTCTTTCCTCAACACATTTTACGTTCAGTTTTCTGCAAAAGACAGATGTATTTTTGTATTAGGAAGCACAGAAAACTCCCATAAGAATTAAGTTTGCCAGGGATCCCAGTGATATAAAAAAAAACACCTCTATTCAACATGTGATTTTACTACTGAGAAGCACTGTAATAGGTCCCCAAAAAAGCTAGCACAGAAATAAACTGGAATCTCTAATAACAGAAATGTGGGAAATTTCAAGCAACGCCACATTATCATTGACCAGTAATGGCTGTCATCCCAGCAGAGAACATTTAGCTTGACCTGTTTTGCCCTGCTTACATAAATGGGTCTTACAGTTCTTCCAGACATTCTCCTATTTACATCACTCAGACATTTTATCATAAATCTCAACTTTTTCAATAACACAGAACAAAAACTATTTCTAGGGTGTTGTGTCTGATGTTTTCTGAGCTTTCTTGGTGTCTTTATGACCTTTCTATATCTATATTTTGATTCAAGTTATGCAAACTTAAATACACATTATGGCCTGGACTGGCCATCTGGCATATTGGGCCGGGTGGGCCACTGACTGACAGCACCACACAGTCACCCAATCTGCCACAACAGCTGGATATGCCCAGTCATTGGACACACTTACATTATCAGGCAGCCACCGGCCTTAAAGTGCCAGCACCGCTCCATCATCACCAGTACGGCCCTGTAGACAGTGATCTGGACAACTATAATACATACATTGTCCTAGAATTGTGTCTCACAACAGAGGCATTAGAGTAAGACAAAGGAATGTGGGTACCATACACAGACTTTTGGAAAACAGTGATATTTGGTAGGTTCTTTAGCCAGAGTATTTTGGTTGTGAATGAATAAAGGTATATGTTTTAAGACAGCTGTTGGTTGCTATGGTAATAAATCGAACCGAATAACAAACAAATGAATATGGCGGCTGATAAATGTGGAGAAAGACGCACAAGATGCACCTTGGCTTCATCATGGTGGGGAATCAATAAGTGGAAAACCCGGCTTTGGCGCCAGGATTTAAAGGTCCATAAGAGGGACCCCGCCAGCAGGGGGCTCACCTGGTATCAACCAATGAAGAGTCTGAGCTGCTGCCCTTTCTCATTCATTCTTTGGTGTGAAATGAATCATGCTATGTCAATGCTGCTAACTTTTACAGCGTTATACATTTGTTTCATTCATAGGTTCAATTTATGAATGAGGGACAGTGTTGGATCATTTATATAAATCGCCAGAAACAAACCTATGAATCAAACAAATGTAAAACACACTGAAGAATGAATGGGAAAGGGCAGCTGCTCTTTATTGGTTGATGCCAGATGAGCCCCCTGCTGGCGACCAATAGAGTCACCATTATGGGCCTTTAAATCGTGGCGCCAAAGCCGGGTTTTTCGCTTAGTGATTCCCCTCCCTGAAACCGAGCGTGCTAGGGATCTTTTTTTCTTACACTATAAGCTTTTTCTCCCTTGTGGATTACCACATTAACCCCTGCTATACTATGGAAGAACTAAGATAGGCTAGAAAACTGGCAGAAAACAAAGAGAACAGCGAATACGAAGAACACATGCAAATATTCACCTGAAACGAACACGGGAATGGGCCACTTCTTAAACTTTGAACAGTAGTCATTTTTTATATATTTATATACACACATAATGTACAAAATAAGGTACTGATCAGAGCTGCCTTAATTAACCACAAGGAAAATAGGAGTTTGCCTAGGGCCTTCTGTATGTGTCAGTGGGCTGTAAAGGCATAGGCTTTTCTTCTACTTACAGATGGGATTACAACTATGACCTTTCCTTGTGACTTAAAGATTTAACCCTTTGAGTGCTGGGGATGGTGCAAAACATTTTCAGCGTTTTGCCAATGAAATAGTGAATCAGGCTCCGAGACACATCATACTCATCTGTGTCTTTAATATGGAATCTCGCTGTATATCAGATATTTACGTGAATGCAAAATATCTGCTGCAATAACAACAGCAAGAGTATAGTGTCTTATTCCGAGCTTAACATTAAAACCAGCTGTTCTATAATATGCTGATACTCTACTCCACACAAATCATATTACATTTAATCATAAGGTTCCTGCTTACTGAAGCCATGAATATAACACAGTCCGCTGTGCATGCCAGGGCTGTAATTAAATGTATGTTCTCATACCGCAGGAAACCAGTGTATGTATTTGTTTAAACAGTTCAGGATACAATATTGTCAATGGGCACATAGTTTCACACTGACCCGTGAAGTTAAAATCATTTTGTTGAAGTTGAAGTAAAAGTAGGATGGAATACTTTCTAATTATTTGTTGGCAATATCAGTGTTAAATGCATGAGTAGGTCTCTTTAAATTACCTCCTCTGATATAAGGGGAACTTGCACCATCTGCTAACTGTAAACATAGAATACTATGGTAAAATAATGATAGTGACAATTTTAACGACAAAAAATAGTAAGTCAAATTAGAGCATATGTGAAAAAAATCATGCTACAAAACATTCCGTTTGTGGTCCAAGTTTACGGGAAGTACTAAAAGTGTCATTTGCATGTATGTGTATAATGATCATAGGCTTAAAGTATTCAAAGCACATGTCTTGTACTCCAAGACTTTCTGTAATCTGCAATGCAGATTGAGGCATTTTATTCTGAAAATACAAATATAGAATAATGTGAAATAACAGGTGGGAAATCATCTGAAATGTATTTTCATGTGAAAAGCTTCATGCAGACCTTAAAACTTGAACAGTCATACAAGACTTGCGCATGTGCTGGGTCTAGTGTCACCAAACTACATCTAAAGTTTTGATTGCCCACTGTGATGTCACATGGCCAAGAGGAAGTTTCTAGGTAGATGTAGGGTTGCCAATCTACCACATGTATCCAGATATGGACATCTAATGACAATGAGGTTCGTACAACAATGTAGATGGTTTCAGAAACTGTACTACCAACACATATCTATCATGAGACTTTTGGACTTTAATGTCTATGAAACATTTCTTATCAAGAACCATAGAATGAACGTGTTAGTGAAAAGGTAGTGTCCCACCTACAGGTGCATTTAGCATATATAATCATTCCAACATTGCAATAATCATTGCAATATTTTTGTTGACTATCCTGGAACTGGAAGGTTTCCTTAAATTTTTTTACTGTATAACTGTCATTTTGTAAATACACCATACCAATAGGAAATGTAGCAACAGGTGTGGAGAGGTACCTAAATCACACATGTTCTGTATTTCACAAAATCATGCCGAGTTTGTTCTTCTGGGATAGTTCATCTAGTGTTCTTCTCAATATGTTTGATACAGTTGGCTGGTTAATGCTTTATGAGGCTGTGCCATGAGAATCCTGATTTAGCAACATCTGAAATAGCCAATATGTAGTTCCCTATCTGTGGGGGGAACCACAATTTTCATAGCATCATTGGATCATCTGGAGGGCTACACGTTAGCTTCTCCTTCACAACTGCAGCTACAGAGCCTTTGACTAACATTTTATGTATGTCCATTCTATCCCATTCTACATTCATCCATTCACAATATACTGCAGTACCATTACATACTGACTCAATATCCTTTTTCAGTAGTGATTTTTTTTTTTGCATTATTACTTTTTAAATGATTTACCTGGATGATTCTGAGGTTTGGAGTGATTCCCAAGAGCCTGCATTGAAGAAGAAGAAAAAAAATGATATTATCTCCTAGTATTATGGGGAAATATTAAAATCACAGAAAATGTATCACTTAATAATACATGTCTAAAATTGATATAATAAAAATATATTAAAATGGATGTTCTGTACAGACATGAAAATTAAAATGTTCCCAGACTTAAGAAGAGATTTATAGGGACCGATTTTTAAAAGTGAGGTACCTTTACAGAAATGTGAACTTCAGACAGATCCATAAGGGCCATCTCGATATATAGGGGGTTTCTCTCTAATGGAAGCTGTGCCTTTAATGCCTCAGCCTCAGCAGTAAACAAGGAATAATAATAATAAAAAAATTACACTGTGACATTACTTATAATGAGCCATTCGAACTTAATGCTGCAAAATTAGGCAATCACTGGCAATAAGACACTCCTACTGATTGCTCCACTATGCACCAGAATTGCTCTCTATGCGTACAGTATTCTCAGATCCCTACCATCAAAGTATTAACATAATTTTGATTATAGAGATTATTAACAGACCATCAGAAACTCCAAAGGTAAAAGAAAATCCAATATTCTACAGAATGTACCAGATATAGAATGTATCTACTAAATATCACATCACACCCCGGGTCAGAAATGCAGTTCTGTATCTCAGCGTCTCAACTTATTTTTAAACATTAATATTGGTTTTATAGAAAACATGCATAAATAATGTACCATCCCTGAGAGTTACAACTAACACAAACTGTTATGCACTTCGGTTGTGAAAACCACGTCAGTTTGAAGATAAACACAACTTTGTCAGACAAATCCCAGGATGACTTACTTTATAAAGTCAAAGCAATGAGATGGTTATACATCATATTAATAGTCATAACAGTATATTTACTGTTTCTGGAATGTTTGTATGCATTTCAAAAAGGGCTTAATTATAACAGATACTTTAATGAGTCAGGCACATACAGTACCTTATAAACCTTTCAGTTTATGAACTTTTAAACCACTGACATTAGGACATTGTATGTTTGTTATGAGGTTTTTTTTTCAAATCCTGATAAAAATGACAATAAAATAGTTATTCAATGTCGGGGGTACTTTGTTGGAGAAATCAGGTACTAGGGGTTACATGATTGTAAAAAGGTTGTAAGAGGATGAAGAAGCAACTCAGGACTGAACCTTTTCATCTACACAAAGACCTACAGAGTCTGGACCAAACCCTAAATTCTCAAGTATAAAGAATTTTGGAACATATCTAAAAGTGCGAAGGCATTAGTAATTCTGATCTTTAATAGTTACACTGTAAGTGAACAAACTGACTATGTCCACTTTCAGTCCTTTGAAACCTGATCAAATTGATAAAAAGTGAAAAAACTAACATATTATTAGTAAAATTTTAGTACTTTTATTTAAGAACGTATGCGTTTCCTCTTAGATGCACAAAGTACAAATTTTTGTTAGTGTGAAGTTTTGTTAAGTGAAGGTCGTAACAGCACACACTGAAGCGGGTGGAAATTATTTTTTTGGTGTATTAGTAAAACATTTACCTGATTTCCACAAGGTCGCACAATCAGAATTACAATCCAGGTAAAGAAATGTAGTGACCTCTCCATCGATTCAATGGAAAGCAACTTGAGCTGTTATTCCGTAGGGTATCCAAAGGATGGGGATACACCTCGCTGTCAGGTCTTCACAAACAAAATAGGACCAAAGCGTGGGTTTTTTCAGTGAAATTTGCCTGCTGTTGCTATAAAGTATCAGTTCTCCAGGACTCATTGGATCACATGCAACGCAGCCACTCCAAAGTTTGCATTTCAATTACAAAGCCTTTTTTTGCTTGGAATGCCCTCTCTTTGTATCTTTTACTGTCCCCTTCTCAGTGGAAATCATCATCGGTAAATCACTAATCCAAGTACAATTTATGGCAGATACAGAAAGAAAGACACAACTCTCGCAGCATAATACATCTGTTGTCCTTGTCACTTCTAAGGGATCCGAGTTCAGACTCTGACAATATGTACCTCTAGCCCACAAAATGTAGGGTGGAGAAAAAAGCATGAGTGATGTCACGCTCACTCCTCAAACTTTGTCCTATTCCACTACACTATTTATATCCAGACATTGCAAGCCTTTCCCCGGGTCCTAACACCAGGCTGTGAGGGACAATGGTAATTTACTAAGTAAATAGCGCGCAGGCTATAGATTTTAGATAAGGAGGACTGTTTCTATTTCTACATAGGATGGAGGGGGGGTTTTTATTTTAAGAAAAGCGGTTTCGTATTTCAGGGATGGATTGGTTGCCAAACTTCACAGAGTCTGGGATCTGCATCAATACAGAAACACAAAAAATAAGGGGAAAAAAATATTTAACCTCTTCAGTATATGTATTGTGCGATACTTTTTAACTTACGGTAAACTGATTCAGCCCTGGAATAAAAATACCCAAATTCTAAAGGAAAAAGGAAACTTTTGTTAAGTTCTATTCATTTGCATTTCTCAATTTCTTTTAATGATTACAAAATTAAATACCACATTTTTTACATAACATTTCAATGAGAAAGTTACCATTTTGAAGATTTTTCATCATTCTCATGGAGCTTTTGTAAGATATATTATATAGAAACTAGCCTAGTTTTTGGATTATAACATAGGCACTCACGCGTGTTTTATATGCTTACAAATACCTGGTCAGACTTCACCTAGAATATTGTATATGAGCTTAGAGGTCATAGTGTAAAACTAGAGGGTCAGAAGTTTAGAAATACTTAGTTCACTGAGTGTGTAGTAGATAAGTGGAACAATCTTCAGGCATGGGTGGGAGATGTTAATAAATTGAGAGAACTTATAGATATAGAATAGCCATATGTCTATTACTTACATGTTTATCTCTATATCTAGAGAAGACCATAGACCAGTTACTGTTTGAGGTTTCTTACAGCAAGAAAATGGGCAGACTAAAATAGCGGAATGTTTCTCATTTGCTATAAAATTGCTATAAAATGTTTTCAGGTGACTCTATCTACAACTTGAAACATCACAAAATTCCCTTCCAGGAAGGCTAACACAAAGCTAAAACTTGAGCTTTTACAGGTTTTTACTTTTTTCAGTATTGACAGGGTCTTCCCATTTCTTTGGTCGAGTTAAAACCACCCTTACATAGACATAGAAACATTGAATTTGACAGCAGATAAGAACTATTCAGCCCATCTAGTCTTTCCTTTTTACCTGATGTAAAGGACCTAGACCTTAATCACTCCTTGGCATTGGGCAGCTTTATACCTATTCAATGCATGTTTTAATTCCCTCACTGCATTGCGCTCTACTGCTTCAGATGGGTGGCTGTTCCATTTATCTACCACCCCCGTTGGTGGAATCACTTCTAATGCTCAGTTTACTTATTACCGGCTATCTAACCAATATTGGCTACAAGAGTATGTACGGTACCATCCTAATGCATCCTGGACTTACACATTCCCTCAGATGTGTAACATTATGGCTCTAAACGTAATGGGTTTTGTCTGTAAGTCATATAAGTGTTGCCATTATGATAACATTTTTCCCTTCCTGCCATTTGATCCGCTCACAGCAAATGAAAACCTGACCCTTAAAACAGATCAAACAATAGACCTACTTTCATATGAACTTCTGATGTCATAGGTAATATTTCTAAGTCTGAAAGTGTAATATTATACAGCAGAGCACACTGGGGGGGGGATTATAGTATGGTAGACTCAAGATCGGATGCCGGGTATGTACTGACATCCATAGACACAGGGGGCATTATAGTGGATTTGCAAACACTTCAAATAAAGAGTTTAAAAGATTGCAGGGGTATGTACTGAAAGAGACTAACTTAAGTCGAGACACATATTATGTTAGACCTTCTTCATGGCATCCTCTGTGATCACAGCCTCCAGCTGAGACCTGTCTTTCCCAGCATCACGCCGTTCCCTCTCAGGGGTCGCTTCTTCAAACAATGAAAAGGCACAATGCACAGCTAGAACTGATTTTATAGCGAAGTCATATAAAATGAGATGGCGGGGCAGGATCTATCCCATCCAGAAATGTAAACAGTGGTAAAGAAACATAAAATCATAATAAAGTAGCAAAACGGTGTTTATTGCCTAAACATGCAGTGCCTCCTAATAGAGTGTAAGCTCACAAGGGCAGAGTTCTCTATTCCATCTGTGCCACTTGACTTTTGTAACAACAGTCTGGATTCAGTTGTCACTATATAAATAAAATGCATTGTAAAAACATAGTTTAGTATGCGCCTGCCATGCGTAAGCAGACATAAATATGTACTTACATACAAACATGCATACACAAAAACAATACCAGCTTATGTGCAACAAACTAGAAGAAATAATACAATTATTCTTACTCCACTTAATACACAGTTTATCAGCTTTCTTTGTGTGTTTGAATCCTGCAGCCATTTTGTCTTGATGTCACTGGACATACACGATGACATCATATATGAATAATCAATCACATAGACACCATTAATAATCACCTTCGTGTTACAGTGTGTCAGCAAAACATTATGTTAGTGCCCTATAGCTACTATTTTGACATACATTCATATTTTACCCGAGAAATCTACAGAGGAGATAGAAACACAGAAATATAAAGTTTGACCCAGATAACCACCATCCATGCCTGTTATTCCCTCTGTAAAGAATCTAAATCAGTCCTTGGACTTTGATTTACTATAACATTATGCTTATCCCATACATGTTTAAATTCCCTCACTGCATTAATCTCACCACATTGAGATTATAGGGCTCAGCAGGACCATCCACCAACGTCAGCAGACCGTCCACAACGTCAGCCAACTGCCACCAACATCAACAGGACTGCCTACCCGCAACCCCGAAAATCATTGATGTTCCCAAGTAGTCCTCTACCATTTCTCCAGGGAGGATGTTCCACTTATCTGCCACTCTGTCAGTAAATTAAAACCTCAGCACATTATCTCTAAGTCTCTGAACCTCTAGTTTTAGCATTTCTCCTCCAAGGAGTTTGAGAGGTGGTTTCGGTAAAAATGTAAACCACACTTTACCTCACAAGGACTCTGTCCATAGAAATGCCAGACCCTAGATTTATATTACCTTTCTAGATCTAATTAAGTGTTATGATCAGTGTAATGGCAGCTTTGTTTGGATGATATAAGTTACCCTCAAATTCTAAACTCTTACAGAGATAGAGACCTCCGAGGATCTCGCATGATCTTGGGAAGCTTTCTTGAAGCAATCAATAAGCAGCGTCCATTTTGCTGTAGCTTCAAGCAATATGACTGGTTTTGAATATAATTTTTCTTCTCTCTAGTGGTTCTGAGGCCGATACATAAAAGACAGGAAGTTCACATATAGAAAAGGAAAATTGAATACTCTTAAACATTGTCCATTTATTTATTGGAATAGCTGAAAGGGGATAAAGAAATGGGCCTAACTGTTTTATGTGCCATGTTTCTAACGTGAATTATTAAAATAAAGCTTTGTTCTAATGCCTATTTGTGAGACATTGAAATAGTAATGGTCGATAGTAAACAACAATATATTTTGAAGGAGTGCAAACCTCCCCAAACTTCAGGTTTCCAAATCGGGATGCCCAATGTTGGCAGTTAGGCTTAAGGAAGGGAAGGGCCAGAGGCAGAAGTGTGTAGGGCCACCCACCAACCTTATCCATAGAGGCACCTTGCAGAGAGTTGTGTGGGGGCCACGTGGGAGCAACAGCACTGATCTCCATTGATTTTACAGCTCCATGGGCTGGTCAGGGGAGATCAGGGGATCTCTCCAAATATCCCATGAGTCCCACTGCCCACAAATGCATAACAGTGGGGAAGCTGTGTGGGAAAACAGGACAGTGTCCGAAAAATAGGACTGTCTCATGAAAACGGGGAACGGTACGGAGGTGGGACATGTGCAGAAGTGGTCTAAACTTGGATGGGAGTGGGCAGAACCTCGGTGGGGACTGTACACGGCGATCAAATACCACTGCGCCACCCAGAGATCGAAGACACTTACTAGTGTCTTACCGTTGTTCAGTTGACATCATTTTTTAATCTATTTCTACTTTGTGGCAAAGCTTGTACAACATGACTGGCCACCTGTGGTCTGAACTGTTCAATATTCTTTTAAATGGGTGCAAACAATTGTGGGAGCTGGGGTTTAATAACAGTTCTAATCGACAGTCCGTTCTCAACAGATCATCTCTGCACTTTCCTCAACCCTCCCTTTTTTTCCACGAGATTAAGATCAAAGCTTTTTATTGTTTACAACAGTGCTGCAAAATAAAACGATGCTATGTTTATTTTTAATTATCATATGGGGGGAAAAGATAAACAGATTTATTTGCCAGGTACACAAGTATACAGTATATGAGAGACTATTTCAAGTAAAATGTAACAGTTATTTAATAGAATAATTATAAAACAATGCCAAAAATGTTTATTGATATAAAGGTTAATGTACTATAGCTTTTAAATGATTTTCTTGAAGGAATAAACAGTTTATTTTGGCATAGCTGAAAGCGCACCGCAGGCATTTAAACCACTCAAAACTTTTCTAAACTTTACATGATCTTTGTAATATCAAATATTTTTTTTAAAATGTCAAATCAAATTTTGACAAGCATATTTAAAAAAAAAACATTATTATTTATATACCAGGACTTTTTATAAGTGATGGGAACGCTCTGGCTTTGCCCTTGAGTCTCAGAGTTTTTGCCCCAATATCAGGGTCTTAGGGTAAAGGGGCAGATTCTCAGGATCACATAGTCAAGAATTAACTCCTTCCTATTCTTCACTGCTGTGATCGTACGTAAGAACACCAGTTGGTACTTTTGCTGCCAGTATGTTATGGTTGATATGTTTGAATGCATGTGATACAATTAAATATATCTTTAAGTAATTGCCGTATTTGAACTATTTGGTAAACGCATATGGTCAGTCACCATATAGAATCTCCATGATGGTCTACTTAAAGGGTTAATATTTCATTACGAAAATACGAACCGAAATAGTTTTTAACCCCAAGAAGGGCTAATTTGTCATAAACAGTATTTTAAAATATTTTTGATTAATAACACTTTATTTGTATACAGTTACTGGAATATTAGTAATAGGTTAGATTAGCATGTGTTAAAATGGTATTAATTCAAGATCAGAGATGCGGTTCTGTACAAAGCATTACTTAGGCATCATTTGGAATATGCTGTTCAATTTTGGGCGCTATATCACAAGGATTGAATTGGAAATAGTACAAAGTGGAGCTACAGAATTAATAAACAGAAATGGGGATTTCAACTGTGTTTAGTTATTTACGGTAGAACAGAGGCCCCTACACGATTAGCTCATCAAAATGCACAAATACTGAAAATCTTGGATCTTATAATGACCTCACAGGGAACTCATCATCCCACAGACCAAGAGAAGACTTTGTACAGTCTGAACTTAACAGAGAAGGACATTTTTCACAATGAGGACCATAAAGCCCTGGTATGCACTGCTTGACCACAGGTACAATGGAGGCTTTCTAAAACAGACTGGATTGTTTTTTTGGCACAAAAACTTTTTCAAGACTATGCATCATTGTGTAATTATCTTAACTGAACTTGATGGATTTATGGTTTGTCTTTTTCAACCTTACCATGGAGCTGAATCAGTGGGACTGCACCGCCTTTCACACCACTGAAACGCTCCTGCAATTTAAAGCCCTCTCTGGACACCATTGCTGAGAGGAGAGTCTCAGCGGGAGGTGGGGACTAACAAATATATGGCCATATAATGTGACGGAATACTCAATATTTATATTTAGATTGGTGCTTTTAAATAGTATTTGTGGAGTGTTTGTTGATTCCTAGTTTTGCTGTATATATATATATATATATATACATATATATGTATATAATATATTGTATATATATATATATATATATATATATATATATATATACACACACACATACTGTATATATAACATTTAAAGTGCACACGGTCTCAAGGTTATAGATCCATACCTGGGTGCATCTTCAAACAAATAAGAACGTAAAAGAGCACACCAATGATTTTTTCTGCTGGAAACAGGAGACAATTTATTCACACATCAATGCTATTACAATAGAAACTCTCTGAGGCTTTTATCAAGAGATAATCTTGATATCTTGATAAAAGCCCCAGAGAGGATCTGAAATGTCAAGTTTCCATTGTGATACCCACAATGTGAGAATAAATGGATTTATGCTGTTTCCAGCAGAAATCCTTGGTGTACCCTTTTACACACACATATATACCGTATATATATATATATATATGGTGTATATATATATATACGGTATATATATTATATATATATATATATATATATATACACAAACAGGCAGGGAGGTGGGACAGTTTAAGCACATGGAAGACATGAGATCAAAGTAAATCTGAATTAGATGGGCACAGAGAGACTGGAAGCACATTGCAACAGCTACATAGCAAGCCGATAGCGACTGGGGACTCTGATGCCAGCCTAATCGCAGGCTGGTCTCCTTATTCAGCCTTAGTCCCCCACACATTTTCCACTCAGGAAATTTTGTTCAAATCCAACTCTCTGTTTCAGTGACTTACTAAATCCCATCGTTCTATCATTCACCATTTATTAAAAAAAAATAACCTTCTAATCCATATTAATCCACTATAAATCTTGCCAGGGCTACAGCAAATCCTCATTCGCCACCCCACTAACTCTAACATAACATGACACCCAAATCCATCTTGCTCAGCATTTGTCATCAGATGTACTTCTTAGCAGGTTGCAACAGATTACCAGAGATAAAGAGTCCCAATATATTTATGCAGCTGTGTCCTAAATCTTACATTATAAAAGAGAGCTTCTACCCCTGTATCTGATTTGAATTTTGCTAGACATCTATATAGTGTCATGATATCTCCTGTATAGAGTAGCAAAATATGTGAATGTTTGTAAATAGAAATATTAAGAAAGAATAAATTGCTAAAACGCTCTGGGTGTATAGCACACTAAATTCTATAATTAAGGTAAAAAGATGATTGCATTTTATTTATACAATAAATTAACACACTATGATATCCTCACATCTGCCAATTATCTTGAGCATCTAGAAAAGAGGGATATCAAGTAAGAGCAAGTTGGGATAGTAGGTCGCAAAAGAGGGACAGCTCCTTATAAAGGGGGATAGTAGGGAGTTAGGTAAGCTGTTAAGTAAGCTTTTTTACACTATGTATGGAACAATCAAGAATATCATGATCATAACATCAATGAGATCTTGAGACATAGACTGTCTCTTATATGGTAAGGAAATGATGGTCGCAGTCACTTAGATACCTCTTTCAAGGTGTTGTTCTGAATTAACATATGATTCATATAAGTCATGTTTACCGAAAGTCATTACATGTATCACATGGTGGAAGCTGGGCCACATCTAATGCAGACATTAAGGGAAGCCCCCATTTTTCCCCCTGATATTGCAATATCTGAGGAACATTTTCTCCGCTGCCAGTTATCCCGGTCCTACAGATTGTCACGGTGTCCAAAGGCAAACATTAAGAATAAGAGTTTTTGAGTTGTTTGTAAAGACTACTCTTCTCATCCCCCATGGTTAATATAAAGTTGCTTTTTATATTGCATCAATTGGATGACACAATAAACAATAAAAAAGAATGTTGATCTTAATACATGATTCACATGCAAACATAGGTTGGGTAGTGACCAGAATAAAAGAGAGGATATATTACGCTTAAAAAACAATCTTTCACTTTTACCCTTTACCTTACATTTTATAGTTCAGTACACTTAATTACCCTAGGTAATTGTACGTGTGCGTGTGTGTATATATATATATATACGATATATAGAGATATATCATAAAGAGCTACAATGAGCTGGTTGATGATGACACAACCTGCACCTGCTCACAGCAATATATTAAAACTTAAGCGCAGTCTTTTTAATGCTGTTCTATAATAATATCTAATAGATTTTTCCAGTCTCTGGTAATAAGACGTTTCATGGTAACACGTAGGGACTGGCTCCTGGTTGCTGAATGCAAAGACAACCACAGCAACCAAACTATATGTCAGAACAGGTGCAGGGTATTATTGCTTAAATATCTGCCATCTGTGCATTTAAACAAAGAACAAACCTCAAATCATTATCAATTTCCTGAACCAAATGGCTTTATGCTTTCCTATTAATATCAGAATTAGAGGACACCCAGTTTTCCCATAACACAGTAACATGCTGTGTGTTTGTTGCCACCATGTGGCCAAGAAAGATAACAAATATACACTTAATCGCTAGATCTGTCTTCTCTCTCTTCTTCATTCTCTCCTAGAACTCTAGCTTTATTATATAACTTCAACAGCTGAAGTTGACGCTTTACAAATGAAATGTACAGGAGACAAAAGAGAAGTCAAGTAGACATCCAAATGAAAAAGCGCAGTGAGTACAAAGCCTATACATCTCCATGCATTGAAGCGTTTACAGTCAGTTCACATTCTGTTCTCGTTTACAATCGGTAGGAGTGACAGTCCATCCAAATCTCTCTGTCCCTTTTTCCATTGCTAATGTCTCCTTTTTCTAGGAGCATGAGATGATTGGTGTGCTTCTGCAAGTGTTAAAGCGTTAAATGCCACACAGGGGCAGGGGTGACCAGACCTAAGGGGCAGTGGTGACTTGCCCTAAGGGGCAGGGGCAAATGCCCCCAGACTGGTCCTTATTCTTTAAACATAATTGGTCGTGTCCGCTTGATGGATGCAGGAGCTCAGTAGCGTTGTGCAAGGTGACATTTATATTTTATATTAAACATAGCTAGCACAATTCTGTACAGGTCCTTTGGTATAGAATATACATGGACTTTGGCATCAGAGAACCACACCTTTTGCATATATTAAGTAATGTACATCAAGTCTTGGCCGAAAGTTAGTATAAACCATTAAATCTGAAAGACATCTCAACAAACAAACATGAAACATAATCTTTTATGGCAAACTAGTCAGTTCTGATAAGAGTTACAATCCCTTAATGGTATTAATGATTATATTGTACGCATTAATGTATATTTATTGGGCTATAAGTTTAATGAACACTTTCATAAATGCATATATGCAAGGGCTTTAAAATATTGTGATCATAATATTTTCTACAACCAGATGTCGTACACATTAATTCAGAATTTCTAATCACTGGAATATAATCCCTCCTGGAATATAATTCTTGAACATCAATGAGAAATGGATTGGAAGACATAACATTTCATTAAGGCATAACTTAATTACTGTTGAAAGTTAGCTTGCTATCCAGCCTAGATAATAATTTAACAAGGCATTAATTGTATAACCATAGTAATAGTCATTTTGTTATATAGCATTTTCTTAATAATTAATTTAAAATTATGACCATCTGCCTAACATTATGTAGATCCCCCTTTTGATGCCAAAACAGCCCTGACCCATTGAAACATGGACTCCACTAGACCTCTGAAGGTGTGCTGTGGTATCTGGCAGCAAGACGTTAGCAGCAGATCCCATAAGTCTGGAATGTTGCAAGGTGGAGCCACCATGGATGCATCCTGATGCTGTGTGCTCTCCAGGTAAGCGATGCATCCACGTCATGCAAAAGAAAACGTGATTCATCAGACTAGGCCACCTTCTTCCATTGCTCTGTGGTCCAGTTCTTATGCTCATGTGCCCGTTGTAGGCGCTTTCGACAGTGGACAGAGGTCAGCAAGGGCACTCTGACTGGTCTGGGGCTACGCAGCCCCATACGCAACAAACTGTGATGCACTGTGTGTTCTGGCACCTTCCTATCAGAACCAGCATTAACTTTTTCAGCAATTTGAGCAACAGTAGCTCGTCTGTTGGATTTGACCACATGGGCCAGCCTTCACCCCCACACACATGCATCAATGGGCCTTGGTCACTCATGACCCTTTCTCTGGTTCACTGCTTTTTCTTCCTTGGACCACTTTTGATAGATACTGACCACTGAATACCAGGAACACTTCACAAGAGCAGCAGTTGGAGATGGTCCGACCCAGTCTTCTAGCATGTATAAAATGTGTGGATAAAGAGCACCACCTTGTGTTTGTATACATACTTACAGTTAAAGCTAAAATACAAAAAGAGCATTTTCCAAATTTCACTAGTTTTGTGTATAATAATGAACATGCCAGCATGGCATCGTAGTTGAAGATTATGAATGTCAACATCAAGGCCAGTTTATGGGACATGATGCACTTCTCTGTTTTCCATGTCTCTGGTTAGTGGTCATTTGTTCCACACAAAAGTACTTGGCTGAAAGGGTCCTTTTTATGCATGAGTTCACCTAATTTATTTGTTAGCTTGCTCATGAGATATAAACACACAACAAGACAGGACATAACATAACATAAGTTGAAATACTTACCTTTACATCATTAACCCAGGGGTTTTTGGTACCTCAAGTCCCGGAGCAATTCTGCCATTTTTTCGGTATGTCGGATCCCCTTTCCTGCTATTAGTGTACCCATAAAAATTTTATATTGTTTTTCAAGGAGAGAGAGGGCTTTCATTTGATATGATAGTTAGATATTAAGCTGAAAATTTAGGATGAGAAATTTAGTAAAACTAGCGGGGGAAAAAACAACTAATTTTTGATATGTTTTCCCCTCTGAATCCTCACAAAAATTCGGTAAAGTGTTGGAAAATCCCCTCCAACTTTATCAATTTAGGTGTCCTGATTTCAGAAATACTTAATTTATATAGCATTTCCATTCTTTCCCAGCACTTATAGGGAACATACTATAAGGTGTACATTATTCTTTACAAAGCAGTAGAATTTTTACATTAGATATGATTGGATTGCAACTCTAATTTTAAACAAAAAAACAAAAATACCCACAAAAGTGTATATTTCTGTAAATCAGACAACCCAGACTATCCTATCAGGGGTATTTGGGAGCTCTTCACACAGCTATTTGGCCACCAATCACTGTTAAAGGTGGCCGTAGAGTTGCTTAGATTGTTTTGCACAGGGTATGTGTTACGGCAGAGAAAACCGGCCAAGATTGTTTAGCTGCATCTCTTGATTACGGAAATACCCCACATACATATACATCCCTTACATATAGTAAGGTAAGTAAATGTTGTGTTAGGGGAATGGGATGTAAGGGTTTTTTCTTTATTTTTTATTATTATTATCATCTTTTTTATAATTTTATTTTTTGTAATTTTTTTTAAATTCTTTATGTAATTTTTGTTATCAGTGCAGTATGGTTAGAGGTCCTCTTAAGGACCTTTTGAACATGTTATTAATGCCAGTAATGTCACAATTACATCACTTAGCTCACTTTATTGTTTATTTTTTTTAATTACTTATTGTTTTATTTTAGTGATTTTTTAAACAATAACACTTTATTTTTCTTTTCTTTTTTTGTTGATTTGTGTTTCAGCTTGTAAGAAGACTGAGAAACATGGTTTCTCACTCACCCTTCCTGCGATCCCCCTGCACCGATCACACTGTGATCTGTATGCAAGTCCCTGCAGACTTGCATAGAGATCACATTATCTGTGATCAATGCCTAATCGGAGCGATCGGATATCCCAGCAGCGTCTACACAGACATTGCAGGTGATATCCTGTGCTCCAATGACCTTCCGGGTGACATGACCTGACCTGACGTGACCTGGAGGGAATGCCCGATCGCTCGATTGGGCATTTAAAAGTGTAACAGCTGTTACAGTGATGCTGGCTACTGCTGACAGAGGGGACAGAGAATCAAACTACAGCGTGATCTCCCGTGTACTGGCAAGAAGGTCAGGACGTACCGGTACGTCCATAGGGGACTGAAGGGGTTAAGGGGACATTATACACAGAAAATTAGGTTTTCATTTATGGACGATATTCAACCAATCAAAATACATAGAGGATTTTATAAGGAGCACGTTACTGCACGTATCTGAGGAAGCATTCAGCGAAGTGCGTTGTATGTAGGGTTGCAACTAACGATTATTTTCATAATCGATTAGTTGGCCGATTATTTTTTCGATTAATCGGATACAAAACTGAATGTAAATTTTTCATTTACTTAAAATAATTTAATAAACAAATGATGTTAAATACAAACAGCAGAATAAAAAAACTTTGCTAAAATGCATTTCTTGTCTTTATTTCCCAACCAGCGCCCCCATTTGTGCACATTTGAGCTTGCCACGCTGCCTCCCATATATGCCACGCTGCCTCCCACATATGCCACACTCCACTCTACCCCCACATATGCCACTCCACTCTACCCCCACATATATGCCACTCCACTCTACCCTCACATATATGTGCCACTCCACTGTGGCCCCTGATATGCCTTATACCCCCTGATACACCACTCCATCCTCCTCCGACATGCCACACTGCCTCCCAGACATGCCACGTTGCCCTCGCCACATATGCCACTCCATTCTGCCCCAGATATGCCACTCCACTCTATCCCCAGATATGCCACTGTGGCCCCACATATGCCTTATACACCCTGATACACCACTCCGTCCTCCCCAGACA
>VKOC01018485.1:0-11878 GCA_009364415.1 Spea multiplicata | reverse complement strand
GGGGGCAGCTAGCTATGTTTCAGCATGTACTGGCTGACTTGGCATGATAGGAGTGTGATTGCTAACAGCAATCACAGCAAGCAGAGTCCCATCATGCCTAGGTTCCAGCATTTACTGGTTGGATGTGTAAGTGCTGGAACCTAGGCATGATGGGAGTTTGATTGCTGTTAGCAATCACACTCCTATCATGCCAAGTCAGCCAGTACATGCTGAAACCTGGCCAGCTGCCCCCCTTGTGCAGTGATGCTGCCAGCAGTATGGGGTCTGCACTTACAGCCACCCTGTACCAGCATGTACTGGCTGACTTGGCATGATAGGAGTGTGATTGCTAACAGCAATCACAGCGAGCACAGTCCCATCATGCCTAGGTACCAGCATTTACTGGTTGCCTGGGTATGATAGGAGTGTGATTGCTATTAGCAATCACACTCCTATCATGCCAAGTCATATTGCTAATTTTGTCCAATTGTGTGTTACCTACTTTTATTAAAAATGAGAGGAAGTGTAAAGGTTTTGTGTCATTTTACTTTAATCTGCATATTTTATTAAAGGCCATATTTTTTGTCACAGTGAAAAATGAGCGCGGCCCGCGCACGTATACAATTCTGATGAAGTGGCCCACTGCAGAAAAAACTTGGACACCCCTGGATTATGCCCTTTGTACATGCGCCCCTTTTTCTTTGATTTTTTTACAGATATGATTCAATATGTAAATTGAATTTGTTGAAAAAAAATTGTTGGGTAAAAATCATGTTTTTTTTGGGGGGTGAGGGGGTGCGGGGGCCCTTAACAGATTCTCGCACCCGGGCCCTGAGGCGTCTAGTTACGCCCCTGTGTGAATCCTATTTACTATCTTGAAAAATACATTTTTCTGCCAAGGAATCACTGAAAAGTAGCCTATAGTAGCCTAATGAAATTTCAAGCACTGAAATCAATAATATTGCAACAAAATACATGACTGCGGTAGCGTCAATGTGGCGCCCTCTTTTGTCCCCCCAAATCAAGACACAACATACCATAGTCATTTTAACAATCCTATATTATAAAGTCGACTATGGATAATTTAGGCCACGGTGCAATCCGCTTTTCGCCTTTCAAACTTTCTTATAATACAAAATAAAATATTTGAAATGCATGAAAAACATAATACAATATTGCAATGCACGTACCGTGCCACATGACGTGCAAGCCCTGAAATATAACTATATAGTGCTAGTTGTTAAAACAACCACTTAATTACCATAAACTATACTAAACCAGCTGGCACAGGCATAAAACCGTAACACTGTAGAGACCACCGGCGTCCCATGCACGGCAGCCCTTGTCACACCTGGATTCACCCAGGCACAAGCCCAAGGAGTGTCCTGCACTTAGGCCGAGGGCCTGTGCATCAAGAACTAAACCATACCTAATGGTGGTTAACCCTTGCTCCAGCCCAAGAGCCAACTGCCAATGACAGGGGGCGCGACCACTTTGCGCCTCACTGGCACCCCACCAGAGACAAGGCACGCTCCAAACCAGATTAACCATTAAGCAACCAAATGTCCAAGCCCACATCAGACACATGAGTCCCATTCGGCCTAAACAAACCCACAGGATCTCCTTCTAACTCAACATGTTTAACGATGATCCCACCCCGAAAAGAAATTAAATGGGAAATAGTCTTATTAACCTGTTTGAGAGCCCTTTCGATCCCTGCAAGAGAGTTAAGTATAAGTATAAGACACGGCACAAAGATCTGGATCAATACCGTCGTTAACCGACTGACCTTTAGTGTGTTCAATTTCCTGGAACACAAACTGAATCCCGCTCCCGAAATGGAATACGAAACCCCCCCCGAAAACCATCACCCAACAAAACAGCGGCCGCCTTATCGGGATACTTAATCAGCCAGGGAAGCATCGTCTCCAGCCGTATTGGAGTCACCCCTCTTTTTACCACCGGCGTGCTTGCCCCTTTTTTGCCTCTTGGAGCATTTGGACAATGGGAGGCTCCAGAGGTCACAGACACAACTCACTTACCATGGTGAGGCATAAGCCTGTCCTTAAGGCAGCTTGCAAACTGCGCTAATACCGTGAGGTCACACCATGTCACACCATGTGAGGTTACATGAACCCTGCCTCCTTTTTGAAATTAGTGGAATGGACTTACTTCTTTTTGCCTAGACCTGGAGCATGCCGCTGCCTTTCTTGGTGGGGGCTATTGCCCTCTCCCCACTGTTCCTATGATACTGCCAAACTGCATGCACTGGAATTTTAGTGAATAGACCTCAGTAAATGGTCATAGTTCTCTTTACTAATTAAAAAACTATGATCATTTATTCTTATGTAAGCATACATATATTATACATATATAAATATGTTATAAATATGTCAGAACAAAATTAATCAATATGTTTTTTGTACTAAAATAGTAATGTAATGGTTAATAGTCAACACAAGAAATATAACTTAGAATCTTGCATTAACAAGGGCATTAACTACACTCAAGCAAAATATGTTAAAATTATTGTCAGGATTTTCAGCTTGGTTTTGTTTCCTTTAACTTTGTTTGCCCTGTATTTTAGTTTTGTGTAGCTACTATACAAATTGGTGTATTAACCTACAAAGTAAAATGATCAGTCCGGTCTTGTCGACTGAGGTTGCATCTCCTAGCATGCTAATACTCACAAAAAAACCACAGTAGAATTACCTAGAGGATGATATAGGAATTGGTATAATGCAAAATATGTGCATGTTTTAAAGAACTTTTTGACACTTTGACATACAGCATATTTGCTTTCTACAACATTGCAATTATAATCTATGTTATGCACTATTGATTTGATACACACAAATTGTAACACTATTGTTTGATATTTTAGAGACTTTAAATTGCAGGTTGTTATGCATTTCGCTTCCCTAGTAGATTAACATAATGGAAAAATAAAGGGAGGGGTATGTAAAGAAGTGTGTGTTTTTGTAAGCATTCTGTATTTGTTTTTCTTCTTCATACTGGCCTGTAAAATTAAATTATTACCAAGCATTTCAAAAGTGAAATTAACACTTTGTACGGAAACCCGGGTTCTGGTAATCAATGTATTTGTATCAATAGTGTGTCTAGAATGTGGACAACACATTGGATCTTTTGATTATTGGGAATTGGTGTATTACAAGGCTGTTGCTTGGGATGCAGTAGAAGGATGTTACCATAATCTGAGTTATAATACTAAAGTATATCAAAATGTAAGGAAAGTCAGAGATTATTGACTCAACTTGATGTGAATTGCACCCATGGGTGGTGCTACTGAGGTTCAAAATTTACAATTACGATTCCTGCATCTCTCCTTCATTTAGCATGCCCATTTCCTCATGTACCCTATGAACAAGCATAGCCTTCACAGGTAAAAAAATATTTTAAGGGCCAACTTGCCATCAACCCTTGGGTCACAGAGATGGCCAGCATTTACCCTAGGCCTAGGCATCCATCAAGGGGTTGGATGCATTTTGTCAGCTCCTCTATTAGCCATCTGATCAGTTTTTTAACCTCCATGTGTAATCTCATTTTTTTTCCAGGAAGTAATGCATTTTCCAGATGAAGTAGGTAAGTAGTGGAGGACCTGACTTAAAGTGTCAGTGCTCTGTCTTAAATTCTCGGTCACATTCCTGAACAGCTTCAGGACTGCCACTGCATGCTCCATTAATGTTTCCCTCCCTCCAGTAGCGTACCTAGCATGGGACGGGGGGGGACAGCCCGCCTCAGGTGCCGCTCATCAGGGGGGGGTGCCACGGGCTAGGGTGACCACATGTCCCGGATCCCTGGCAGCCTTGTCACTTTTTTTTACGCGGAGAAGAGAGAGGGCTACTGGCAACCGCTCGGCACCCCTCAGTCTCCTTCGCGAGGTCTCTATCTCCCTCGTGGTGCAGGCATGTCATGCTGAGCGCCGGAAAATGACGTCAGCAGTGAAGCGGCGCACACCGTGGAAGAGCAGGAAGACGGAGGCGTCGCGCTGCCAAGGCAGGACTTCCAAATGGTAAGTCCAAGACATTTAACTACAAAGGGGGAGGAGGGGTAGATGGTGAGAAGGGATTAGAAAAGGGGGAAAGGTAGATAGTGAGACAGAGGGTAGTGAGAGAATGAATGTGTGGATGCATTGTGAGAATGAATGAGAGAATGAATGTGTTTATGAGAATACATTAATGAACAGTGAGAATGGGTTCATTGTGTGAATGAAAGTGTGAATTAGTGAGTGACTGTAAAAGTAGAAAGGTAAATATGGCACAAGCAGGATGTTTGAGTCTTGGGGACCAAGATGACACAGGAAGGGTGGTTATGGGACAAAGATGGCACAGGCTCGGGCTGTTTGGGGACAAAGTTAACTCATGCTGGGCTGTTTGGGGACAAAGATGGCAGGTCATATGTGTGTAATGTGGGTGCTTGTCAAGTTCTATGTGGGCAGTGTGGATGCCAGGGCTGGCTTTGGGTTGTGCAACCTATCATCTATGCCTGTAGTTTTATCTCTATCTTTATTGCTGAGTTTTATGTGATTTCCCGTTGACCTATACCTGCAATGCTATGCTTACATTATTATTGTATACTTGCAAATACGGGATTTCTATGTCTGATTCTATGCCTCCGGTGCTGAGTTCACATGTGAACAATAATAATAACAATATTAGTATATATATATATATATGATTGCTAACAGCAATCACACTCCTATCATGCCAAGTCAGCTAGTACACGCTAGAATCTGGGTATGCCTTTTCATGATAGGAATGTGATTGCTGTTAACAATTATTAATAATATATTAATATTATTTTTGTTGTCCTATTTTGGTGTGTTTAAATAAAAGTGTAACATTTTTTGTTTTTATGGTGAGGGGGTCATATTTGGTTTCGGACAGGTAAATGCTGCACTTTCGGTTTCAGTCTAGAATTTTTGTTTCAGTGCATCCCTACTACTAAGCCAGACAATGAAGTGGTAGGCCTACAACACATCAATGTTTGGCTTAGTATATAGTGATAGGAGTTATGCTGCACTATTGTCAATGTCTGGCTCAATATATAGTGATAGGGATTACGCTGTACCACCGTCAATGTCTGCCTCAGCATATAGTGATAGGTGTTATGCCTGTCACTGTCAATGTCTGCCTCAGTAATATAGTGATAGGGATTACGCTGTACCAACCGTCAATGTCTGCCTCAGTATTACAGTGATAGGTGCTCTGCTGTACCACTGTCAATGTTTGCCTCAGTATATAGTGATAGGTGTTATGCTGTACCACTGTCAATGTCTGCCTCAGTATATAATGATATCAGTAATGCTGTACCACCTTCAGTGTCTGCATCAGTATATAACGATAGAAGCTATGCAGTTTTAATGTGTGTGTGAGTGTGTGTGGGGGTGCCACATACAGGATCCGCCCCAGGTGCCAAATAGTCAAGGTACGCCCCTGCCTCCCTCAGCTGCTGGCTTGTCTTCACGCTACAGTGAATCTTTCTTTTCAGCCAGTTTTGACAGCCAACACTGAGCGTCAAGTGGAATAGCTCCCCTTACCACCAGATGTAATATATGTGTAATATAGTCATTCCACAGAATCTCTCATGGGTTAAGGTCTGGGTTCTGACTGGGCTACTCCAAAATGTGGATTTTTTCTGTGGTAGATTTACTTTGTGTTTAGGGTCATTGTCCTGCTGCTTTACACAAATTCTACCCTGATACCTTGATAAGCTTGGGAATTATTTATTCTATTGATGGTAGCAAGATGTCCAGCACCAGAGGCAGCAAAGCAGTCCTAATACATCAATCCATAATACATTTTTCCAGTAGTGTTGTGGAGTGTCAAGGTGCTTTTTGCAAACTTCAGGTGAACAATAATGTTAAATTGGAGAGCAACGGCTTCCTCTGTGATGGCCTGTCATAGACTCCATGACTGTTCAATGTTTTGCATGTCATGTCATAGACTCATGAATTTAGATGTTAGCCAGTTCCAATGATTCTTTCAAACTTTTAGCTGTTATGCTAGGGTTCTTTTTTACCTCATTCAACACTCTGCATTGTGCCCTTGGAGACTTTGTGGCTCAGCGCCCACTTCTAGGGAGAGTAGCCACAGTACTAAATTCTCTCCATTTATAAATGATATCTCTAGCTGTGGACTGATGAAAATGTAAACTCTTTGAAATTACTTTGTAACCTACTTTACTTTTACCTATGAATCATTTATGTACCCTCCAACACACAGTCCCTTCCCACTTTACATTATCAAAGAGCTTCAAAATGGATTCTAATGTGCCAAATTTTGGAGATTTTGTCATTCATTTTCATTTGTCTCTATGGGGACCTTCTTCATTATCGGAGATTTGTACAAATGCACAAATCCAAATTTGTTTGAAAATAAAGTTTGTATGAATTTTTTATTTCATGTCTTTAAATAGTACAAAACAGGAAAACAAGACTATGAATATTATATATCCTGTCTGTACATAGTTAACAATTTCATGCTTACTCATTGATTTGCATTTTTTCACATTTTCACATTTGATTAAATATGGCAATTCAAGGGTAATCATGATTTTCATACAGTATTTGTGGTAAAAACAAAACAAAAGACAGAAGGTTGAAAGTGAGCCATTGCATTTGATGTCTTTCAGCGACCATTGCTGCCTCCTAGCAGATAGTGCCAAAAGTTTTCCTAAGTAGAAGTTGCTTTCATAGAATTTTCAGGGCTCTATAAACGTATCTTGGGTTGGTCAAATGCTATATTTAAAATATAATAGAACACAAAGTACAGCAATGCTAACCTAGGTGTTAGAGTACCCTAGTGTTTCTGCATAGATATGATTCATTCCCTGACACATGGCAAAGATATTGATTTTTTTATTTTTATTTTTAAAGAGGTTTATCACCTTCTCTGAATATGGACACTGTGACATATGCTCAAGGTTTGGCATTTGCATGATTTATGTCACTTGCTTAAAGACCCACATCTAACACATGAAGGAAAAGCAGGAAATGACTGACTCCTGTGGGATCAAAACAAGATTACAAATTTTCAAGCTTTGCAGAGAAAATATATAAAGTCTGGAGGGGCCTTGACAGGGATGCAGAGCAGGGCTAGGTCAGGGGGTCAAGTAAAGTTCAGTGAGGAGGGGGGTATATACGGTTAAGAGAAAGGGGGGTTCTGGGTTGTTTTGTTATGCCAGCTTATCCTGTGTTTTTGTCCCACCCTCCCTCCCTTTATTTAGAGATGTTTCCTCTTATTATGTTCCTGATTGGCGTTGGTGGTTTTTTCTGTTCTAGGCAATTTGTCACAGCCAGGGGGAAGTAGCTTGCCAGGTAGCCAGAGGGTGTTATGTGATTACTGCTAAAGGTGTTAAAGTGTTGGTGGGAGGTTCCTGGCTGGACGTGTTCGCTGGAACCTCGGATGGGGGTGGGGCATCACAGGATGCCCTCCCAAAAGGTTCAGCTTAAGGTTCAGCCCAGTTGGTCCTGGGGTGTTCAGTTGTATTTGGTTTTGGGTCATTGCCGCATTAACGCACCTTTTTTATGTTCACAGGTTGCGTGGCAATGACGTTAATAAATCGGCTGTGGCCTTTTCATCCCACATTGGTGTCTGTGTTTTATTTGGGCCACTAATCCTTTTGGGTATGATATAGCCTGTGAATCAAGGCTACTCCTGTCATAAGACATGATGAAATTTGTGAACTTTGAGAAGCCATTCTCTTTTATACCAGTAATCTTTTAAAATAGTTGACTGTCGGACTGACAGCTAATGGGCTGTAGACACATGCACCTTGCTCTCTGCTATTTTGCTAAGCGTAACCTATCCAAAACATCTAAAATTCCTTGGAGCTGATCCACTACATGTCTGGAAAAATTGGACATCTCCGTAAAGCTGTCACCATAACAATGTGTAACTCCTTTATTGACCGTTCACTGGGGCAATTGAAAAAAATTGAAAAAAAGAATTGCAAGCATGATAAAAACATTTTGTTTTAGTGACTTAATTACAAGTCATGAAGTGACAACGTCAGAAAGCGTTCTCCTTCAATAACTGCACAGTAAACTCTGCATAATATAGTGTTAAAGTGGTGACATTTTTGAACAGATTTAACTGTGCAACTGTCAAGTTTTTCTACCGGTTACAGAAAAAGCCTATTTTAAGCGTGGACATATGTGATACTGTCTTATAGATAAAGAAAACATTAAATATTAAAACAAATAATTTGATGACATACAAGATTTTATCTTGTATGTTATTTTATTATAATATTGGGTTTAAAGAAAATAAAGTCTCTTTAAAATGGCAGTATTTTACTTTGAATCCTTAGAATTAATGAATTTCATGAAAAGAAACAATATTTCAAATGAAATTAGGGATTTATAGATCTTTTGTTCAAAGGAAGAAAAGCAGTTGGGAGAATTAAACTGCTGTAAGATAACGGAAAATTTCCTGAGGGATTTTAATTATATTTAACTGTAACAATAAAAGTCGAAAGTATTTGATTGTTCTAAAAAACAGTCGAGAACCAAAGGCCACTGGATGAAAATTATTATAGAAATGGCTTTATTTTGCATATTTTACATCATGATTTAGAATTCTTTTTAACCCATTTTCTTGTTATATGTAAAAACGTAAATTGTTGGCGCTATATAAATAAACGATGATGAAAATAATAATAATAACATACATAGTTACAACAAGAAAAAATATACATACAACATTTTGTAATTTATTGACAAAATGTATGAAATGATTTGCAATTATTGTTTCAGTATATACTTAATATTACATACCAGTTCCAAAAAGATATAGTGTAAAAATAATTCTTATACATTCTAGACTTTATGTCAATGTTTGAAAATAAAACCTTACAACTTATCAGTCCTCTAAAAGAAAAGACGTGAACAACCAAAAACTTGCTGTAAGATATGTTATATTAGTTCTTCACAATTTACAGTACAATAAAATATGAGGTACAGTCATATAAGTACATCTACATTTTGATTGTGGTAGTAATATTGCTATGGGTATGATTACATTAGGAAAGGAGGTCCCTTACCCTTAGAGCTTTAAGTCTTTACTTTTCCCTATGTTATCCTATCATGCCATTAAAATTTATTTTTATTATAATTATAATTTTGTTTCGTGACAAGATAAAACGAATTCTCTTCATGGCTTGTTGGTACTTGTTTTGGAAGCAGAGCTGAATTACCATTTGGAATGCTGTTGGTATTTCAGTTTAATACCTAATTAAAATACTGTTTGCAGTTCTGAATCAAACATGGATTTTAGAGTGGCAAATTTGGAATACATTCAAATGAGAATCCATGTTAGGATATGCTATGGTATATTTCCAAAAAGAAGGTTACCTTTTTAAGCAATAATGGATTATGCAAACACATTTATTGAAACCACAAACAGATTTGGAATACAAATTCCAAAAATGTAATGGGTTTACTTTTAAACAGCCAGATCTATGTATGCTCATTTCATATTTACTAACACAATATTGCCTGTCAAAATATATTACTCATTTTAATCACGCATATGAATAGATTTATATTTTTCTGGTTCATTTATCAGTGTCCATAGAGATAGTTTTGAGATTTGGGCATACATGCCACAGCAGGAAAACTTGTGTGGTGCTTTTGTTTATGAAGAAGAATGTGAGCCAGCACACCATCTTTAGTGGAATATTTTGGATCATGTAACTTGAACATAGACATAAAACCTACTTAAATCCAATTTAATGAAAAGGTGCAGCCAACAATATAGAATTAATACCTAAAAAATCAGCCTGACGCTACTACATCAAAGAAAATTACCCTTGGTCCTTAGTAACCATTATCTTTAACAACAAAGTGTAAGAGATGTGTATTGAATTCCTATGATTAAGTTGATTTTTCAAAAAAAATGTCCTGGAAAGGGATAAGATCCAAAGGCATTGCTATGTCCTAAATTACATATAATATGTATATAATAATGTAATATATAATATGTCATAAAACACTGAGTGGCTCCAGATTTTTGTGGCCCTGCCCTCACCGATGACTATGATCTTAAATTTTTTTTAAAAAAGGTGGCAAACCTAGCTGCCCCTTCCATGGAATGCTGTCTAGTGCTGAGAGGGTTAAACGCCGAAGTCTTGGAAGGCAAAATGGCGGGTGTATCCAGTCGATGTACAGGACCTCCCGTCACAGAGAGAATTGCAACCATTTTGATTTTTCCTTTATCTAGCTAACATAAGCAACTGTAATTAGCAGGTGGCTGTATTTTTGAACATAGTACTAGATTTAACACTGATTAATTGGGCCCATTAGGTGGAAACATAAGGAAATGTGTGACAGTGAGGATACTGTACACGGCATCACATTGCTTTTAAGAAGAAGAGCAATGGGTTATGATGTTATAGCACTAAGCAGTAAGGACAGTGGGAGGAGCTGGGGTTCTGCGCTGGGTCCTTTATAAACCATTTTTTTTTTCTTTCAAGTACCTAGGATTCTTGAGAACTTACTAGGGATGCGCCGATATATCGGTGGCTGAAATGTATCGGCCAAAAATAGCATAATCTGCAAAATGCCGAAACAAAAAAAACAAACATCGAAAATAATCATCCACAGGGGCCCTGCCATTTCCCTCTGTGTTGCTCGGCAGCTTCTCTTGCTCTCTCGAGGGGACGCAGGAACACAGCGGAGTCACGTGAATGTGCGTCACCTCACGTGACTCCACTCCGATCCTGTTCCCCCGGGCAGGTCAAGAGTTCAAGTTCACTCAGACTGGGAGCAATGCAGAGGGAGGCAGTGGCTCGTAAGTCTGCGAGTGGCACCAGAAGATCTGCAGGTAAGGGTGGGGGAGGGTGTATGAATGAGTATACTTGAATGAAGGGATGAATGTTTGTGATGAATGAATATGCATGTAATAGCATGGATGTGTAAGTAGGGGGGGCAGGACACAGGGGGGCTGTAGGTTATGTCATGTATTGGCTGCTTGTGCATGATAGGAGTGTCATTGCTATATTAAATATATATATATATATATTACTAACAGCAATCACACTCCTATCATGCCCAGGCATATCCAGATTCCAGCATGTACTGGCTGACTTGCCATGATAGGAGTGTGATTGCTAACAGCAATCACACTTCTATGATGCCCAGGATTTAGCATGTACAGTGTGATTTCTGTTAGTAAGCATATATATTTAATATAGCAATGACACGACAGTAGCAAAGGCAGCCACAGTAGCAAAAGCTAGCAGAAATTACACTTCTATCATGCCCAGGTTACAGAATAAGTATGATTGATGTTAGCAGTTGCTGTTAGCAATCACACTCCTATCATGCCCAGGCAGCCAGTACATGTAGGACTCTGGGCATGAACGGAGTGTCATCCTATCCTACAAGCCTATCCACACATTTCATATACATGGTGTCATTCAATCACACTGACTACTATCATGCCCAGCCAGCCATCACATGCTGGAACCACTCAGATTCCAGCAAAAACCGATTGGGCATTATAGGAGTTTAATTGCAGTTATTAATAATATATATTATATATAAAACTGCTGTTTCAGTTTATTATTATTATTGTTATTATTATTTATGTTATTTATCTGAGGAAGAGGATATTTGGACGACTGGAGACACTGGGAAGTATTATATAAATATATTTATTGCACTTCTTCACACGTGTTGGTGGGGATCACATTTCTCCTTTGACATTTATTTTATTGTCCAATTTTAGTGTTACTTATATTTAATAAAAGTGTGTTTTTGGGGTTTTTTCTTTTCTAAAGGGCGGGTAATTTTTGTTTTTTTTCCAAGTGCATCCTGAATTTTCAGTTTCGGTTTAGTATTTTCATTTTGGTGCATCCCTAGAACTTACACCAT